>VNKC01004685.1:0-89806 GCA_008042775.1 Drosophila pectinifera | reverse complement strand
TATGTTACTATTGCCCCTATGAATCTGTAAATAAAAAGTTGAAAAACAAACGAAAACAAAATTAAAATTAGCGTCACTAATAAACAAATCAAATGAAAAGTTTGGCTAAAAATGAAGTATAATGAAAGCAGGCGTGGCGGCTTGTTATCGATAACGATAACGATAGTTATGGGCAGACTGACACATAAAAAGCGGTGGGCGCAGGGGCATCACCAACTCCCGAACCAAAAAAGGTTTATAAGCAAAAATACCGGAAAGAAAAAGCATTTGAAGGCACAATTTCTTGAAGGTTTCGGTTGATATAGCTGTGCATGGAGTGACCAACCCTTGGAAAGGCCTTTTTCGAGTGACCAGCCTGTGGAAAGTTCATCTTTAGAGTGACCAGACCGCGGAAAGTTCATCCTAAAGTGACCATCCTTTCGAAAAGATATTTCTTGGCTGAGAGAATTAACACCAACTAACTACTTTGTCAATTATATTCTTTTCTTTGAGAATATTGTTAAAATATTCCTTGTTACTAACCTATTCTGTTTTAGATTCTTCTTGCAAAGTATATTTGATGCAGATGCAGTGATAGCCCCCTGGGAATTCTTAGTTATTGCTCATTTTTATTGTTTAAACTTGAAAGGCAGGGAAAAGCAACTTGCTAATATGCGAAAACGAAAAAAATTAACGAGAATTTGTTCTGGATCGGCCTAGTTTTAACGTTGTGTCGGTTTTGATTTGTCTATGGGGTCTTGTCTTGAGTTCTCCCAGAGATTCTTCAGGTGGTTCTTGAGATTCTTGTGGTGGCTGTTCTTGAGATTCTTTAGATTCTGCACTTTCGAAGAAACTCCCTCTCTCACTGCTCTGTGGCTCTCTCTCCCTTTCCCTGGGTTGGCTCGGTTCAAAGGACGGGTGCTGGGTGCTGGGTGCTTGGTGCTATGGCGGATGGGTGGCAGGTGGCGAATGCGGATGGAGGGTATGGAGTAGAAGTGGATGTGGATATGAGGTCTTTGATTCGGTACTGGGGCGAATTCATATCATATATTGAGCTGGTTGCGCAGGGAGGGCGGCTTTACCCGCAACGGCAACTTGCTCGTCAGCTTCATCATAAGTTTGGCCTTCGCTGATGGTTTGGATGAGGATGGGTGGCACTGGATGAGATCAGGGGTCGCATATATATAGCAAAAATATGGTATCGTATTGTTGTAAGTATCCAATATTATTAGAGGCTCCATTGGGAGCTTTAAATGAATAAAATACTCTTTAATATTGCTTTCATTCGAAAGGCTTTCCAAGAAATTACAATACGATACTGATACTGGGGTTGCGGATGGGGATGAGAATAAGGCTGAGTATGAGGATGTGCACATGGAGATGGAGAAGGAAAGGAGACCGCTGGCTGGCCAACCGCCTACTCACCTGTTACGTTGGCGCCACCGGCATTGGTCGTGGCCATAGAGCCGGCTGCTGTGGCAGCAGAGCCCGCCGCACCGCCACCTCCACCACCAGCACCGCCGGCGGTGGCGGCATTGGACTGCTGCGCAGTTGGTGCAGCTGCCACGGCAGACGGCGCACCAGATGCTCCGCCGCCGCCGCCGCTGTTACTATTGTTACCGGAACCGGTACCAGCACTCGCTCCACCGCCGACTGCTGTTGCTGTTGCACCAGATCCAGATCCTGCCGTTCCAGCTGCCGCAGCTGCTACAGGTGCCTGCGACTGGGGCTGACCAGATCCTTCCGCCGAAGCGCCGCTGCCCGTTGACGAGACGCTGGTGGAACCGCTGGCCGCAGCAGAGGGGGCCACGCCGCCCGATGTTCGGACGGCGGCAGTTCCGGCAGCGTTCTGGAGATGCTTGGGCAACAACTGTGGCACTAAGCTGGGCTGTATCGAGAGCTCTGTGGACAGAACGAGGAGAAGGAGAATTAATTACAGGCCTTAAAGCCAGCAGAGGCAGCAAAACCACTCACCATGCTCTGTGAAGTTGAATAGCGGCGGCATCTCGCGACCGTTGGGCAAGGTGTGGTTGCCCTCCGAGCGCAGCTCGTCGAAGAACGGATGTGCACAGGCCTTGAGCGGTGTAATCCGGGCGCTGGGCGTATACTCGAGCAGCAGGGACACCAAGTTGATAGCTTCTGTAGGAGTGCGTATACGGAAAACCTGCGGGTGGGAGAACGAACACAGAATGCGGTCAGTGGGCGTCGTTGTTTTCTGGCAAATCCATTTCGGAAGGAGCATCTTCTAGCGGGACAATAGATAACAGCGGGACAACTGGACTGGGCTGGGCTGGGGCAGTAACGCAATCATAGGACAGGACACAAAAATAGAGGCACAGAGGAAAGCACAGACATACATCTCTAGGATCTGTTCCGGCTGTGATGGGTCGGAAAAGGTCCCTGGAGTTTGAGGCAAAACAAGGGCAAGTAGGGCAAGAAACCAAAACAAACCAATTAAATTCAACTCGAAATCAATTCAAAGAACCAATGTAGAGCACCACCTGTACAGCTTGGGAAGAGCTGAAGCTGCTGCAGCTGCTGCTGGCAAAAAGCTGAGCAAGATGAAGAAGCCACAGGATCCAAACCCCCTAACCACAGACCCCGGGAGGCTTTGGACATGGCAAGCTGGGCGAGCATTGAACAGAAATCAAACTAAACAAAGATGCCAGGACATGAGTTTTCCCCGCTTTTAATTATGAAACTATCGGAGAAGAAAAGCCCCCATGTCAGGCCCCTGTTATTGTGGCTCAAGGCTAGCATTATGCTTTATGGCATTAGGGCTTATTATGGCGCATTATCAGCTAAATTTATAAATGATTTTTTGACAAAATTTTCCATGGATGACTTGTTCGGATTCGTGTTTCTTGGCTTACTCTCAGTCGTTGTTTCTGGTTTAGGGCATTTGGAAATTGGGTGCGTTCGAGTAGTGACTGCAACGAGTTTTTATATACACAACACATAATTTCGGTTAAAAAACACTTTTGAAAAAAGGTGTCAGAGAGTACGGGGAACTAGGGGTAAATAATGAGGCTTCCCTGAAGAAAATAGTGAAGGAGGTTCGACCGGGGAAGTAACATGAGCGATAAGCGCGCAGGGAAACCGTATGTAGCATTATTTGGCACTCTGCCACTTACTTTCTGCCATGGATGACTCTTAATTTGTGGAAACTTGAATTCCGTATAGTTTGGATTCATTTCGCGTATCTGTTCTCTTGTCGGTGTGCCCAGGACCTTGATGACCTCCACCAGCTGATCGACACCGGAATCGCCAGGAAAGATGGGCTGGCCCAGCAGCAGTTCGGCCAAAACGCAACCAGCACTCCACACATCTGTAAAGGGAACCAAAGGCATTAGTTTCTGGCTTAAAGGGCGTATTAGTGTATAAAACACCTACCGATCTTTGTTGTATAATTGATGGCGCCAAAGATGAGCTCGGGGGCGCGATAATACCGGGAGCAGATGTACGATACATTCGGCTCGCCGTGCAGCAGCTGCTTGGCGCTGCCAAAGTCACAGAGCTTCAGCACAGCCGTCTCCGGATCGAGCAGAAGGTTCTGCGGCTTGATATCACGATGGCAAATGCCCAGCGAGTGGATGTAGGCCAGACTCCTGAATAGTTGGTACATGTAGAGCTGGAATATGGCAGAAAGGTCAGTAAACAATTCGAAGAAATCGCAATTCTATGGCAGACTTACCCGAATAAAGTTGATTGGTATCGTTTGCTTGGTTTTGGCATATTGGCGAGCCACTTTGTATACGGTTTCTGGTATATATTCGAGGACTAAATTCAAAAATACTTCATCACGCTGCCGAGGTGGGAGATGGAGATTCAATTAGTTTGGTTATAAAGATATTTATATATATATGATCCATGTATGGATATGTTGCAGAGGAGAAGTATGGCTTGGGTTTCGGGGTAAGAGTTTTGACCGATGAAGTTGCGAGCTCTCAACATGCGTTCTTGGGGGTTTCAAGGTTTCTAGGTTTCAAGGTTCCAGGTATCAGGTTTTGAGGTTTCAGGTTTTAGGTTTTAGGTTTCAAGGAAATTGTTCGTACATAGATCTCAACATAGCATAGAGAAACTAGCATAGCAACTAGCATACAGTAGCGGGATTTCGATTCACGGGAGGTTGTACCATGCGGCCTGGCTGTACGCTTCACAGTACGTTTATTTTCTTCGCTGAATTAGCATTATTCGAATGAGAGAGATAGAGAGACAGATTGAGATTGAGACTGAGTTCGAGTCGCTGGCTGAATATGATCGGAGACTGAAGAAGATTCGACTGTTACGAGGTCTGGGGGGATACCTGGGGCTTGAGCACACTCGCGAATATGCCCAAATCGATGGGGAACTCGGCCATCTTTGAGTCGGTTTTAGTTTCAGTTTCAGTTTCAGTTTCAGTTTGGATATGCAAGTGGAAGAGATTCAAAGTTCAATTGGTAAGGCTTAGCTCTGGGAAACCTGCCAAGAAACGCTCAGCGATAACACGCTTGTAATTAATTGTAATCTAAAACATTAAACTTGGTACGGAGGAGAGTTTCGATTGCCAATTGTTAATATCATTAGGCAGGGGTGTAAGAAATAGAACAAAGTGGCTAGATATTATGATATATTATATAGCAAAATGCTATTACTACAATAAAAAAGATATTTAACTCTCAAAAAAGGCTAGATTTAGCCAAAGAATTGCAATTTGACCGCACTGGTGCCTTGTTTACATGATGTGCCTGTGCCGGTCAGAGGAATTTCCGACTCGCAAGCTTTATAGGTTCATTTATTTATTCCCTATAGCTACTACTACAATAAAATAGCTATTTAACTCTCAAAAAAGGCTTGATTTGGCCAAAAAATTGTCATTTGACCGCACTGGTGCCTTGTTTACATGCTGTGCCTGTGCCGGTTATATAAATTTCCGTCTCTCAAGCTTTAGAGCTTTATTTATTTATTCCCAGCCGTACCAAGTGATCAAGATTACCGGATATTGTGCTGGCAACTTCAGCAGTTCGTCTTCTACCCGCAATTCTCCCGGGAAGGGACATGGCCTAGCACAAGCTACTCACCTTTTCACCGCTCGAATAGAAAAAGTACAAAAGCTTTACAATATTACAATGCTCCAATTTGCGCATAATTTGCAATTCGCGATTCTGCAATGGAAAGAGATTTCATTAAGTAAATGTATAGAGATATATTATGGAGACTACGCACCTTAAATCGTCTGTCTTGTAAAACTTTTTTGATTGCCACCAGTTCGCCGGTGTCGCAGAGCTTCGCCTGGAACACCACGCCGAAGCTGCCATTGCCGATGACCTTTGTGTCTGTATAGGAGACCTCTTGTACGCGATCGGTGCCTTGGCCGGGGGTTGCGACGACTGTTGTGATTTTGGAACCGTCGCGACCTGTCAGCAATCGAGTTCAATTTGTTAATAAATCATGAAGATTAAAAACATATAGTACATGTTAATAATAATATATATATAAGCACACACACACACACACAAAATACATTCAGAGATACGAGTCAGAGCATCGCTGGTGTCTTGAAATCACTTGCCAGGGCATCTATCCCCCCTAGGCAACCAATTGTTCAAGCTAGAAATATGAATTATGTTCCCTTTCTGAGCTTGGCAAGGTAGTTCCACTCCACTAGCGATCTCCTTGGGTTTTTATAGACACTTAATTATACACCTGTGGTCTCCCAGGCGCCCTCCAGCTTCTCCTTGCTCCTATCGACCTCCTTTGGAATGGACAGTGCAACACTGTGCTCGGGCCACAAGTCGTTCAGCTTGCCGATCAGTTGCTTCATGCCTGATGTAGCCAAGATATATACACAACATATATATATATATATATATATATATAAAGAGGAGAAGAGAGTCACAGATGTCGTGGGATAAAAACAGTTGGAACAGGGGCTCTTTAGAGCGATAAAGAAGAGTTAGATGTGGGATTTACTGGACACAATGCAGAGCGAGTTTGAAAAAGAATAGATGAGTGCGAATCCCTGCGATTTATATAGAGAAAGTAGCCTAGAAATCAACAAGTCAAGGTATTTCACAGTTCAAAATCATAAGTTCCCATTAATAATTAAATCTTTTACTAAGAGAAATGGAAAACCCTAACTTAAATCGATAAGGAAGAGAGGAACTCAGGTTCTTATAATAGTTTAGTATGCACAACTCTAAAATAAGGCATAGGAAGTGAAAAAATAAGAAGAATATAATAAGGAAATACCTCTAAATACCTCTTTTCTGTTTGAAAAACCCAGGGTCTAGAATTATTATAATTTTGACATAAGTAACATTCCGCCTTACTTTAGTCCCTAGATATACATGCCTTAAAGGCATAATTAATATGCAATTCCCTTTGCATTTATTTATTTATTATTATGTTGCTGCTTCTGTTAGCTAATTAATTTTGGCATTGGCGCCAAAGATGCCGAATGATAATGATGGCCCTGATGACGATGCTGTGATGGGGCACAGGCAGCTGCTGCGATCAGTGGACGGACTGGCGTGCTCTTGGGTCTCTGTGGGTCTTGGTGGGATGCGGGGACGGGTGGGTATGATTCTATCTAGAATGAGGATGGATGGGGGTATCTCTCATCTCTGTACTTGGATCCTTGTACTGCTTGGCACCGCTGCCACTTCCAGCGCCTCCGCCAGCGCCGAGACTGGCTATGCTGGCTCCACTGCCGCCGGATCGATTCAGGGGCTTGGTCTTCTTGAGGGCGGCGGCCACCACCAGGGAGGACGAGCAGGCAGAATGGGCCGCCTTGGCGGCTGCGGACATTGGCTTGTGCTTGCCATTGGCGGCCTTGGACTTGGCGGCGTGCTTGGAGGAGACACTGCTGGTGTTGGTGGCGCTGCTGCTGCTGCTCCCCGAGGAGGAGCCGCTGCTGTCCGTCTCCGAGTCGCTGCTGGCGCTGGACGAGCTGCTGTCCTCTTCCCCGGACTCGGAATCATCCGAGTTGTCATCGTCGTTCTCCTCGCTGGACGATCGGCCATTGCTCTTGCTCTTACTCTTGCTCTTGCTCTTGCTTTTGCTTTTGTTCGCGGCGAGGGGCAGGGTGGGTGGGGCACCACCTAGGGATCCCCGCTTGATACGGACACCGCCAGCTTTGGCCGCCGGCGGTTTGGCCAAGGAGGAGGAGCTGCTGTCTATGGAGTTCTGGCGTATGGAGGTGGTACCAGTTCCCGTGCCCGAGCCGGAGGCGGCTCCTCCATCCGATTCGCTGGCCTCGTTGTTAACGGATCCGCTCGGCGGCCGCTTCTTCTTGCGAATGACGCGCACCACCTTCCGGACACCGCGCGGCACCGCCACGGGCACCGCCACCTGTGACCTATCCACCTTGAGACCGCCGGCGGAGTCGGGCCGGAGCCTGCACCACCGCAGAACCGCTGCAACACCGAACCACTGTGCCCGGCCAGCTAGCTAGCGGGTGTTGGTGGAGCTGCTACTGCTGCTGTTGCTGATGCTGCTTTGGCCTAGTTTTATTTTCGGTTCCTTTGACGTTTCTCGAGATCAATCGGACGACCGATCGATCTTCAAATAGCCAATAACCAAAGTGAAAAAAAAAATATAGAAAAAGTGCAAGCACGCGGGACAGCAACAACAGTTGCAGCAAAATAAATATATATATATATCACACAAATCTATAAAAACTAAACAACAAAAAAAAGCACGGTCTTCGATTTAGCGATTTAGCAGCGAGATTTTTTTTAAATTGATTTTCGGTTTTTTAACTTTTTTGCAGAAGAAAGGAGAGAGAGGGAAATCCGCTTGAATTCAACGATCCGATCGCTCGAGCCTCCGTTGCACAATTGGCCAAAAAGAATGCAAAAAACAGAGGACGACGATCGGAAGCCAAAGAGACGAAGAAGCACGAATGAGCACGAATGAGCACGAAGACTCGCGAAGGAGCTCGAAAATGGCGACCGTGCTGTGGTCTTGGCTATTTTCAATCTGTTTTTAAACTGCTTTTAGTGGTTATTTTTATATGGTAGGGATTACCAGAGAGATTCTTGTTCTTTATTTATTTTTCATCCTGTTATTTCCTATTAAATATATATGTTCTCTTTTTTCTATTTATTTATTTTTCCTTTTATAATAAATCCTGTTTTATTTTTTTAAATTTATTTATTTTTTTAATTTATTTATTATTTTCCTATTAAATATTGTCCTTCCTTTTTCTCTAATTATATATTATTTCTTTTTATTATAAATGCTTTTATTTATTTATTTTTTTTAACAGATATTCTTTTAATTTATTTATATTTGGTTTATTATTTCCCATTAAATATTGTTCTTCCTTTTTCTCTATTTATATATTTTATCTTTTTATTATAAATCCCTTTTCTTATTTTTTTTAACAGACATTCTTTTACTTTATTTATATTTGTTTTATTATTTCGTATTAAATATTTATTTCTCTTTTCTGTATTTATTTTGTGTTCTTTTTTATATATATATATTTTTTTTATAAAAACGGGAAGATTCTTATACTTAATTTATTTATGGTTTATTATTTGTTTTTTATTTATTATTATTTATATTTTATGTATTTATTTTTTCTTTTTTTCTCTCTAAAAGCAGACTAATTGCCATATTTTCTGTGGCTTTTCACCATTTGGAAATAAAAATGTTAATTATATACATAGTTAGCTTCTTCTACAAAGGATTAAAAAACAATACAACAAACATTGTTATTCGATGAATAAATAACCTTTTTATAGTCATATTCCCAAGTTCGCTTTATTTAAATCAGCTTTTTAAATTTAATTTAGCTAATTTTGGTGGCGTGAATATGGGGCAACACCGAATTGCATCCGAGTGGCAGCCGAAGTTCGATTGCAATCCACATGCAATCCACATGCAATCCACGCGATATTCCCGATCGCTCTAAGCCCCGACGCAGGCGACTTTGGCGCGTTTCAAAACGCTTCCAAATGCCAGAGAAGAAAAATCAAATGTTTGATAATTATTTCGAGCAATTTGTTGCAATTTTTTGGGTTGCATTTTTAATTGCAGGAAAATTGCGGACAGCGAGGACAGCCAGAAAAGAAAGAGCCAAGACAGAAGACAGACAGTGGCAGCCAAGCGTGGTCAGGCATGCGACAGCCACGCCCCCTAATGGCGCAGCATGCCACACACCGCCCCCCCTTATTCTGTTCTTTTCTTTTTTGCTGCGACCTTTTTGCGACAGACAACTGACAGTTCAATGCGACGGGGAGAAAGAGGCAGAAGAACGAAGAACCAGAGCGAAGAACCAGAAGAAGAATCCGATGAGTCTGAAGAAAGGGCGCCGAGGAAGAGCAATCGAAATCAAAGGATGTATGAAGGCAGAGTCGTAATCAAATTTGATTTTATTTTAATAAAACAATTTAAGGAAAATTAATGCCAAAAAGTTATGCAAAAGAAAGTATAAAAAAAGGTAAAAATAAGCAAGGGAAAAAATAAATAAATAAATAAATAAACCAGGAAAAATATAAGAAAAATGGATACAAATTAATGAAATGAAATCGAAAGAGGCCAAAAATATTTAACCGCTTTTGAGCTGTATCTTAATCCACCTTAACATTTTAAAAATTGTCACTATCTTCTTACATATATATTCTACTAAATACTTCATACTATCTTCTATTATATACTTTATACAATCTTCTACTATATACTTTATAGTATTTTCTACTATATAATTTATACCATCTTTAACTATATGCTTTATACTATCTTCAACTATACACTTTATACCATCTTCTACGATATACTTTATACTATCTTCTCCTATATACTTTATACTATCTTCTATATACTATATACTTAATACTATCTACTCCTATATACAATACTTTCAGGGCACTGTCCTTATGCAAAGTTCCCACCACTTGCATTATTATTGCAAGCTGCCCACAATAGTCATTGCAAGAGAAAATCGATTAAATACGATTGACACTCGATTAATATTTAATTAAATTCGTGGTCCTTGGGAAACTTGAAAACTAGCCTCAAAACACACCGCCTCTTGCAGCTCAGCGCAATTCCATTTGCGTTTATCGATTTGATCGATTCATCAGGTGTACATCGTTCTTTTTTTAGCTCTGTGCTCACACATTAATCAATTGAATTTATTCAGAGTTGCGCGCGGCTAAATCAATCAAATTATCGATAGCAACAACACACAGGCACCCATCTCCCTTAACAAGCACTGAAAACTGTACCAGAAGAGGGGGTGGGCGGCACACAGACACATGGAGCTGTCCAAATGGGAAAGCAATTTGTTGGGCCGCCAACGGTCGACGGAAACTAATCGATATACAAGCAGTTGGCACCACTTGGCCGCGCAAAAAAAAAATACAAAAAAAAGGGGTTGGGATTGGGGGTGGTGGAGACATCATAAGGGGTGGCCGCCACTTGGAGCCAAGCAATAAAAGAAAACGGGCCAAACTATTGGTTCTACCAGCGGAGCACCACTCCTCCTCTATATATCTGTATATATCCCTCTATATAGCCCTATATATCCGTATGGAGTCATCGCTCCAGCCTGGCCCGAGCGAGCCGTGCCAAAGGCAAATTAACAAAACTCTTTTGGCTAAAATTAAACACCACCCACGCCCACACACAGCACACAACACAATACAACGACCCGCCCCCTATGCCTCCCTATACAAGTTTCATGAAAACCACCATGTAATATCTATTCCAGGCAGTATAACTATATATAGATATAGAGAACCTCAAGTTTAAAGGCAGAAATCAAACGTTTGAAATCAATGACACATAATACAAGGGGTGAAAGTCCTTAAAGTATTCCTTAAACTATTAAAAGGTTGCTTTTGCTATATATATTTAAAGCTTCTTCATTTTAATGTTAAATGGCTCCCCGATGTAATTTTATTGGAGTTCTGCTATATACATAAATCAATCAAAGTAGAAATAACCTCTGGTAATGAGTTATTTGCAAAAAGTTTAACTAAAATTCCCAAGTACGAAGTCAGGACAACACTGCTACACATATAAGGCTGATCCTCAGCAAAAAAGAAAGCACTAGTAGTAGAACTCTTAGCATAAAGCTCATATAACTGTAAAATATAGTTAAAATAATAAAATTCCTGATTTGTAAGTGAATATCGTTAAGAAATCTCACTGTAGTACAGAAAATCAATATTCTAGCGCTGCAAAGCTGACATCACAGAGAAAGATTTATGGGAAAAGCTCCTTTAAAAATAAGAATGCATAAGGGCAATAATAATATTTATATATATTCGCCCGTAGCCAAATCAGCAGCTATTATTCACCTTGCACCTTGCATTCGCTCTGCTGCTGGCAATTAAAAAATATACACTATCAATGCCATTTTTTTGTTGCTTTTTGTTTGTTTTCAAATTGAAATTAAATTCAAATTGATTTCATTTTATTTTCTTTGGCTAACGTCGCTACCTGTCGATCACTGAACGATTTCTCGTTATTTTTTTGGGAAAGGGTTGGCCAGGCCAGATGACGACACCACGCGGGCGGAGATCACGAGATGCAGCCGGGCACTTGGCAGTATCTTTCGGATCTGCGATCTGCAGCCATTATCACACTTGGCAGCATTATCGCCGGCCGCACCACAAGAGCCCCTATATAATTTTCTGAAATACTTTCTGCAGTGCATACTTTTAGGTGGCCCAAGTCGATCTCTCTTCCCCTTTTCTCTCTCTGTATCGGCAGCAGGCAAGAAGCCAGCCAAGTGCCAAGAACTGCAGAGAAAGAATTCAAAACAAAGTCAAGCAAAGCAGAGCAAAAAGTAAGGAATTTGTTGTTAAAAAAAAAACAACAAAGAGGAAGCCATTTTTAAGCGTAAGAGAAATCGATAAAAAGAGAGGGAGAAGAGCATAAGAACTTTGCCAAAGCTCTCTTCGCTTCGCAGCTGTTTAAACAATAGGCCCAGAGTGGAGCTGGAGTTGCTAAATAAAATCAAAAATCAACTTCGGCAAAATAAAATAAAAGCAAAGGCAAAACAGCTGAGCAAAGGCAGGAACATGTGACCCAGGAGATCATCGTCAGGGTACAGTGGAGCCTCTTCGAACACGCTTTAAACTTTAATCAGTGAACAGCATTTAACATTCAATTATCATTGATATTCACATGCCATTGTACTTGTGTATATACAGACTCTTTATAAACAGGCTCTAATCTAGCCATCGATAGATGCAAAATAAAGATTAGCAACTATTTATAAAGTGCTTAATTTAATAACATAGAAAGGCAAAGAAAAGGCATTTAAAATTCCTCAACGCTTTTATCTAGCTGAAAATACATGTTTCCTTCTCGTTCATCGACATCTTCTTCTCTTTTTGTTTTTGCAGCCAAAAATATCTTAAAAGGCAAAAGGCAGATAAAAACTGTTTATAATTTATACACAATTTATTATTCAATAAACAGAAAATGTAGCAAATGTAGTGTAGCTTTGCTCTCTGCTCTCTGCTCCCTGCTCCCTGTTGCCTGGTCTCCCCTTGACACTTTTATCGGAATGTCTTTAAGGTGATTTTTCCCCTCGTTTAATCTTGATTATAATAAACCTGAACAACAAATTAACAAAACAACAGCTGAGGCTTGTATTAAGTAGTACAGAATAAAATATAAAAAGACAGCTAAACAGCTGCTGTTGCCAGCCCCCCCGTTGGAAGTGGAAGCAAAATCGAAATCGAAATCGGAATCTCCGTCGCTACTATCTCACTTCCAGTCCAACCCCCCAGCGAAGCCAAGCAGAAAAACATATTGTTTTTGCCGCTTTTTAAATCTCAGTTCCAATAGCTAAATAATTAAAGTGAGGCAGGGCAGGAAAAGGGGAGGTGGCCGCTCCTCTGCCAAATGCAAAACATCACAAGACTGAAAAAACATCATCATCAACGCGCTAAGCGAGGAGGGACACGCCTCCATTTGGGCACAGATTTAGTGAATACGCACATAGGTATTTATATATGTGCGCATATATATTGAAATACATATAGTCTGGCGTATTTGAGCGAGAAGAAATCATTTCACAAGCTCAATATATGCATGTTGTTGGGCTTTGATATTTTTGGAAAAAGTTTTTTTTCCGCCCTGTCATCCGTTTCATGAGACGAGAAGCGCGTGATTGTCGCGCGGAATGAAAACAACAACTAAGACCGGGGGTAATCTCTGCTCCCAAATCCCCAATTCCGAATCCAATTCCACTCCCCCCTTCACATACATATATAGAGGCGTATATATAATATTAGGCTGCAAGAGATATGGCCTAGCCGCTGGCTCCTTGATCCTTTTACAACTGGGATCATTCTGCTTTGTCACTTCGGACCTACACCGTGATATAAGCCTACTTGATTAGGAATCAGCAAGAGGTCTTTTTGGATAAGTCAAGACATTGAGAGATATAGATTAAATATATTTTATTTTATATAATTTGTGTAATCGATTGAACTCTGAATTGATTAATAGCATAACTGAAGCCAAGCCAGAAACAAAGTCTGTGGATTTATTCAAAAATTCAAAGATTTCCAAGTGTGTTTTTAATTTGTTTCCTATACTTCATATTTCATACATATTTCAATTAAATTCTTGATAAATCGATTAGATTCTCGATGACTCGATTAGTTTCTCGGAAACTCGATTAGTGTTTCAATAATAATTCGACTAGATTTAAAAGAAAACTCGATTAGATTTGATGAAATTCTCAACAATTCGTTTACATTCTCGATTATTTCATTAGATTTCTGATAATTCGTTTACATTCTCTATTACATCATTAGATTCCTAATAGTTCAACCGAAATATCGATAATTCGTTTCAATTCTTGATTCGTTTCGATAATTTAATAATCGTTCCAAGACCAAAAAGCTATATCTAAGTATTTTATGGCCATAAGCTATTATTTTACAAAATATTTATTAATAAATCATATAAATCTTCTTCTAGCTTCCAAACTCTATTTTAAAACTTCTTGGAGCTCAAACCAACTGAAATATCTCTCTGTGTAGGCCCTATCATCAGCCAAGAAGCCCAGTCAGCCATGTTCTTATCAGTCAGCATCTGCGAAAGCTGCAAATCATTTATACGACTCTGGCCGGATGGGAACTCAGATTTGAGACTGGGAAGGCTCTTGTTGGATGAGATGAACTTAGGCTGATGAGTGGGATGATGAAGGGACTGAGACTGAGACGGAGACTGAGACTGAGACGGAGCAGGGACGGCAGTGAGACTGAGACTGATACTGAGGAGGTGACAAGCACGCTGTGACACAGTGCTTTGCCATATAGACTGAAATGAAATCGTAGGGCAAGGGCTTTTGTTATTTTTCACACTGCAACGCTATTAACGCTTCGCTAAACTGCCGCGCGGAGTACAAGATTCCAAAATGATGCAACTTACTGAACAGTAAACACTATAGTATTTGTAATAATTAAATATGTAACCAGTTATCCAATGGTAATAGTAGAATCCCTAAAACAAAGGGGGTTACTCCCCTATCAGATATCAAAAAGGTAACCGAATTTCGCCATTACTCCCAATTTTAGTAAACTGATTTGCTTGTTTTTGACTGTCACCTTTTTGCGTACTTGGCATTAAGTAATGTAGTCCCAGACACAACAAGAACAACAACAGCAATCCCCGTATTAAGTGTGTATACGTATACTATGTGTTTAATCCAAAGTTTGCCAGTCATAAAGTTTAATGTGTAAAGTACGAGGAAGAATCAACATCAGCTGCTGGCATAAATCAGTGCTGTTGCCCTGGGCTGCTCTTATCAACGGAACGGAAAATGCAACAACTGAGAAATAATATTATGGCCTGTTGTTGAGAAAATTCCGATTTCCCTTATCTCCGCCAGAACCCACAGCCCACACAGCCTGTCGCCTTTTCACAATAAAGACAAGATCGCATTTTATATGGACTATAAACGGAGGAGAAGGAGAACAAGATCCCTGAACATTTCCGCTCTGTTCTATATGTTCTATATATATTTTTGCTTTTGTTATATCGCGGAGGAGGAGGGGAGAAGAAAAGCTCGACGAAGCTATCTGGAAAGTGCATTCGTTCAAAGACCCATATATCTTTTACATGCCATAAATTAAATACTTTTCCAGGAAGTTACACACTGTCACATCATCCTTCCTTAATTTCATTCATAAACCCATCAAGAATTTTCACACCCACACGTATCACTTATCACTTTACACCATAAATCCCCGGAAATTTTCCATTGCCATTAAAAAAGAGAATAATAATAATACTTATCTACTAATATATATGTGTGTGTGTGTACTTAGAACAATCTCACCCGATCAAGAGGAGTTTTTGAGTAGTTTTGAGGAATTTTGGTTAAAACACTTACCTAGAAAGAGAAAAAGAAATCGAAAAACATGTTAGAAAATCAGGGTTTTATATAGGGTATATCTCGGTCGGTACAAGCCCTGCCCGAAATTATTTTGTGAAATGGTAGTCGAAAGTCTTAGCCAAGTGTAAACTTTAAAGTCAATTATCTTCGCTAGATTAATTTATGTTTTAATCATCATATAAGTGCCAGATTGCTGTGGCCTTGAATACGGAATGGAACAGTTAAAAATTATATATAATTATATATGATTTACTTGTATTTAATGGCTCAAATACTGCGCCTTCTAACATATAATTTTCAGCAGCTTTATTGCTACATTTATTGAATTTCTATTCATATAATTTCGGCATTGTATTTATTATTTTGGAAAGGCCTAAAATTACAGGAATTATAAGTGAATTATGAAATTTTCAACAGTTAAAACTTATTTCAATTACTGATAAACTATCGGTTATTTTTGATCTAACTTCTGGTTTGTATATGGTCTATATTACAGCTTTAATAAGAGGTCAAGACCATGAATTAAATAGATTTATAGTCTTATACTGATCTAAAGTTATTCGTTTTTGAACTGATGTTTTGGTTAAAGTTCTTGTGAGTTTACCTTAAATGCTTTTGGAACTATTACTTCTATTATATCTAGAAGCTTTACTTATATGTAATATAAAAAAATATTTAAAGCAGGGATGCCCAAACTGATCTTTTGAGAGATATATATATAGTTATTTAGAACCATTTTCTTGGCTACCATCTTATAAATATTTTGAATTGCTAAGAACTATATTTTTTATTTAAAGCAGGGATGCCCAAGGCGAGCACCTTGTTGCTATATTCTCAGATTTTTCTAAGGGTCATTACCTAATATGTTCTTGAACTTTTGCACCACTTTGGTCCAACTGACGCAGGACTGTGTTCTGGCCAATTTGGCAGTCTTAACGTTCTCGGCACTCTCATCGCTATCGCCGTCGGCGTCGGCGTCTCCCTCGAGATTGGGCTCGGCTCCCTGCTCGATGTCCTCGGCGGCGGCGGCGGTGTCCTGCGACTGGTGTTCGTTCTTGGGGCGGGTGCTGGGTATTCTGTCGTAATGGTTGTCGTGGCTGTGACGGCGCATCTTCACGGCTTCATCGGCGCCGGCGTCCACGTCCTCCTCCACGTCCACCACGAGATGGTGCTGATGATGATGATGATGGTGGTGAATGGTGGTGGTTGTGGTGGTGGTGGTTGGGGGATTGGGTTCCGAGTTATGTTTGCTCCTTGAGCTAGTATCACAGTGCGGTTCATCCTCTTTGGTCATACTGTCGTCCACGGCCCCGCTGGCCGCCAGATTGGAGGCGACGGTGGTGTTGCGCTTCTTGCGCTGCTCCTCGCTCCGCCGCTCGCGCTTCATCAGCTGCTTCTGCTGCTTGGCCAGCAGCTGCTTCTGCTTCCGGGCGAACTTCTCGCGCAGCTTCGGGCTGCCGAACTCGTCCAGGTAATACATGGTGTCCTGCAGGCCATCCTTGCGATTAATGAGCTTCGAGTCGATGTGGGAGTCCTCGCTGATCTTGAGCAGCGGAAAGTAGATCTGCCCATCGGTGGCCAGGCTCTTGGCATCGCGACGCCGAGCCGCGGCAGCTGCCACCGTCAGCTGGGCCTGATCTGGGGGCAGGAGCCTCGAGCCAGTGTCCTTCTCCTGCTGATCCTTCTCCTCCTGCTTTTTTGCCTTCAGCGCCTCCTCTGTGGGCTGGCTGCTGCTGCTCTTTAGGTTTATAACGATGCCCGACTGGCTGTCCGATTGGTTGTCCGCCTCCTCCACATCATCCACGTTCACACCATCATCCTCCTCATCCACGTCGTCCACACCATCATCATCATCATCGTCGTCGTCGGCGTCGTCACAGATGTCCACCTCGTCGATGCGATCCTCCACATCGAATCCCTGGGTGCCAGTGCTGTTCGTGCTCTTGTACTTGATGCGACTCCTCAAGATGTTGGCACTGCCCACGCCACTGACCTGGGGATGATGATGATCCACGCTGCCACTGCTGCTCAGCTCCAGGGCCGAGGAGGCGCGCACCCGACGACGACGACTCTCCAGGGGCTGCTCCTCGGGATTTATCTCCGAGCAGTTGCTGCCGAGGCTCTCGCTGCTGGACTGGCCCGACTCCTTGGAGGCGGCCGAGGAGGATGTGTTGGAGGTGCCTGCCCCGTGATCCTTGGCAGACTTCTTGCGCGTGGCTCCAGTTCCGCCTCCGCTTCCGCCTCCTCCTCCTCCACTCCCACCCCCACCATTTTCAATGCCGCTATCTTGGCTGAGCAAAAGTTGCTGTTGCTGCTGCTGCTGTTGCCGCCACTTGCCGCCGGGGGGCGCTTGCGGCAGACTCAGGGAGCCGCTGCTGCTGCGCGGCGGGGGTAGCTGCAGCTGTAGCTGCAACTGCTGCTGCGATGCACTGGAAACAATCACACCGCTGTCTGCAGAGCCCGTTGAGGTTTGCGAGGAGAAGCGCTCGCTCAGCGGTATCTTGATGGGCTGGCTAATCACGACATTGTTGTTGTTGTTATTGCTACTAGAAGTATTATTATTATTTATGTTATTATTGTATAGCGTTGTGTTTTGGCTATTGTTGGTGGACAGTAGATTTAGCGCTGGCGCAGCGCCTGCTGCTGCTGCTGTCGTTGTTGTTGTTGTTGCCATCAGGTTTTTAATTACTTGTTAAATACTCTACTTTTTTGCTAGAGTATTTCTTTGTTCTTTGATAAGTTTAGTTTTTCAATAAACCACTGTTTATTATTGTTTTTCCTTATTTTGGGACTACTTGTTTATTTTTAAAATGTTTTTTGGTTGGATTTTGCGTGATTTTTGGCGCTTCACAGTCACATTGCCTGCTCTCGTTTAAATTGAAAATAAATTAGTGCTGGTTTTTAAACAACAGTCGCTGTCGTTTTTGCTGCATTTTCAAACATTTTTTGTGTTGTTTTTTGGCTAAATTTAGCTCATCATTTTGCGTTTCTTATTTTGGTTTTTTGTTATTTTTTGGACACAAAAAAAAAAAAAGGAAAACAAAAGGCACACACCGCGCAGAGAAGAAAAGAGAGATAGATTGAGGGGGCTTTTCTTCAAATTGGATATTTCTTCGTGTCTTAATTTTTGCTTATTTGCCTGTCCGTCGTCTGCTTTTATTTATGTATTTAGATTTTTTGCGTGCAACACGTGCGACCGCCTTTGAGGTCGCGAATGAACTGAGAACTCGGAAGGCGAGAGAAGTCGAGAAGCCGAGAAACTGGGGAAACGAAACTGAAACTGAAACACAGGCGGCACAGAAACGGAGAGAGAGAAACACACACACACACACACGAGAGCTCCAAAAAGTTATTATCGCTGACGCACGGCGTCGCAGCGGGCGAGCGGAACGCCCGGCAATGAAACGCTACGCAAGCGGGCCGAACAAGTAGAGGGGGGCAATGCGATTGAGCAGAATGCGTCGACGCTTTTGCGGCGCTTGCCTCTTGCCAAACGTTTGGAACTGAAACACGGAACAGGCGGAATGGAATATATGTGTTGTGTAGCTGCAGTTTCTGGAGCGCACGCGGGAGGGAAAGAGATGGCGCTACCTGGCTGACTGATAAGCTTCGGTAGCCCGCTCTCCTGCTTCTTCTTGCCTCAATCTTATCAGCACTTTAAAATGGCTTTTTATCGGCCAACAAAAAAAGAAGGAAACCATAATCAAAAGCAACAATAGGGTCGGAGAGCCGTAGGTTTATTTTTATTTTTTTATGCATATGGCACCGCCTTTTTTACCTTTTTGGCCTTAATTTACAACTGCTCACCTTTATCAGGTGTGTTAAAGTGCGGAGGTGTTAAATCAACAAGAACAAAAATATAAATTAAGCAACAGCCCAGAAACAGCAGATTGGCTAAAAATAAGGCCTAGCCGAAATGGAACTTATTAAAACACAAAAAATCATTCTAATAATAAATATTAATAAAAACATTCCCGATCCTCTGATAACTAGCATGACATTCATCTCGTTTTTAAAGATAAAATAATGCACAATCTCAAATAAAAAAATGAATAAATAAAAACAAATTATAATAATATAAAATTCTATAAAAAAATACATCCCTATGCTATGTCAGCATAAAATAAATCTTGTAATAAGCAATAAAACAATACACAACCTCAAAACAAAAAGAAAAAAAAAACCCTGAAGATATAATCCTGTAAAACCCTACCCTATAATCCCCTGATGCTACCAAGTTATCTTAGAATAAATATAGTAATTAACAATTAAATTAATGAATATTATTTGTATTTCATTTGTTAGTAACATTCATCTTATATATATCATTTTATATATCTTCTTAAATATTTTTTTATATACTTTTTATATCTTATTTAAATATTTTTTAATATATCTTCTTAAATATATTTTTATATACCTATTTATATAACCTTTTATATATCTTTCATATATTTTTTTATATATCCTTTTATATATCTTTTTATAAGCCTTCCTATATATCTTTATATCCTTTTAATATCCTTATATATATTTATGTCTTTTATATCTTTTTATATAGATATTTATAGAGCATATGTGAATACCCCCGGCAAGTCCTTTGTTCCTTTGCAATTCCCTATAACTACGTATACCACAAGTGAATGCTAAAATCAATACCACTAACAAATGGATGCAAATTGCCAGTGGCAGGTCGGAGCGGCAATATAATCTGCGACGCTGAATTAATGCTAGTACTATTTACCGACTGCGGCACTGCCAGTGGCAGTGAGTTCTTTAGCATATTCCCCCATGTCCCCCCTCCGGCTAATGGAATCCGAACAGGATAATGCGGTGTATAGTGCGCAGCAAAATAAAAGAGGAACCCCGAGGAACCGCGAGGAACGCCGAGGAACATAGGCGAATGCGATTTCGAGAACAACGACGCATTACCGCAAATTAGAGGAGTGTCCGCAAGTCAAATGGATTGAAATGAAATGGAAGAAGCTAAAAGTGCCACCTAAAGAACAACGGTAAACGTATAGAAGGTAAACATTAACGAAAAAAGAAGAGAAAACAAAAAATAGAACACACATTATGGTCAGCAGACGACAGTGCGCAATAGACCAGACGAGACCCATAAAGGCAACAACACAATTATTGCATGAGTCGCCGGGTCTCCGTCTGTCCATGTCCACTTCCCCGTCCACGCCCCGTATACGGTTTCAGGTTGAAAGCGGTTTCCCGACTATGACAAGTGTGGCAAAGTGGATGGGGGCAGGGGTGGCCAGAAGGGGGCATTACGGAGGGTGCTTAGGTCAGTTTGTTGGCTTAGTTGGTTAGGTCATGCAATGTCGCAAAAACAAAGGAAAAGGAAATAATGATGAAGAAGGAGCAAAGCGAGGACCCCCTAACTACAGGGGGGCTGAACAAACAGACCGAACTAAGCCAAACAGGGTACTAGCTCCTTGCTAAGGCATATCCGTTCAAGGGTACATATGTCCGCTGAAGATTTCACATAAGAAACTAAAGATTAAAGTCAATAAAGGTGAAGAATCACCAGACTTAAGCAACAGGGTGTTGCTTGACGCTGCAGGGTGCTTCCTGTACATCTTGCACAGATGACCCACAGGGTGCTTCGTGCTCTTCTTATTCGCTTAAGGAAACTGCTTTCGAAGCAACAGGGTGTTGCTTGACACGCAGGGTCCTTCCTGCACATCTTGCACAGATGACCTACAGGGTGCATCCTGCTCTTCTTATTCGCTTTCGAATATTTCTTTTCCAAACTTATGATCTTAAATCAAGCAAAAGGATAGTATTAGTAAATAAATAGAACCACAAATTGTAACCATTATCGAAATGCGTCGCAGGAAATTATGACTAGCTGGTAAACATGTCAATAATCCACGCCCTTTCACCTTTCTCGTTGCCTGCTCGCTCAACCAACTAACCAGAATTTTAAATCATCTCGCTGAGCAATTTTCCCAGCCCCTTTGTGTCGTGTCGTGTTGCCCCTACACCACCAAGTTTTCCAAACTTTCTTTGGTGAACCCATGCGCGACTTTGACTTTGACTTTCGCCTTAGCTGACATTTTACCTTGACGATATATACTATATATATATAGAGACCCCAACCGCTAGTCGAAGCAACCCTTTTTTCTTTCCACCACTGCGGTATTTGTTTTTATTTTTATCGACTTGGCATTGAGCTTAGACTAGACGCAGCCCCATTCCTTCCCTTTCTCTTCTGTAATAGCTAATACCTATAAAGATATTACAATTTCACTGCCTTTGAAGGGGTCGCTACGAGATTTATTATAAGGCTAAGAGAATATTGTAACATAGTATACCTAAATACTATGAGAAAATAAAAAAAACCTTGGTACAGTCTAAGGACATTTTAACGAACCAATTCCAGATATTTTCCCTATATGCGATCGTGTTAAAGAGTATTCCCCAGACTTTCTTGGTCATTTACCATTCTCGTATAACTATTATTTGTGGAATGAAATTTTCATTTGGTGCCGGGTCCGGAGACTTGCACTGTCCTCTCCACGTGCCGGGGATCCAGTTTCGAGTCGACTCCAATTTGAATAGCAAATGAGCTGGGGCCGGGCTTAAGTGCTTGGGCCTCCGAGTGGGGAAGTGGGGATCTGGGAGTCGAGAGAATCGGGGGAACCGGTGGCCCATGGGTCTCTTGGTTCTGGTTTCTTGTTTATTTGGTCTTGAACTTGCATGTCGGTATTGCGCCCTGACATTTACCGTGGTATTAACGATGTAATTGCCCCAAGACATGTTTTCCTAGCACTATTTTTACGCCTAAGAAATATTGATTCGCGCACTATGTCGTAGAAAAGTGTCAATGAGGGGAGAAAAAGACAACATTTGTTGTGTTCCACCAGATTCCCGCTCGTTCCGTTCCTCTTTTTTGGGTCTAGGCTATGGATACGAGTTGAAACTAAAAATAATGTACGAGGCGGCGGCATCGAAAGTGAAATGAAAGAGAGAATGCATTAAAAATAAAAACCCAATTGCAGGGAGACCCGAAAATACATCGGCATCCACTTTTCTCGTTCCAATTCCATTGTATCACCACCGCCTGTTGCTGTGAGCGCAGCGCCATCTGCTGGCCGCCAGCGAGACCCCAGTGAAAGTGAAAGTACAGCAATTACGAGAGCATAGAATATAATTTAAGGGGGGTGGGTGGAACCAAAGAAGAAACTCGGTGAAATATTTGCATTTCATTTATGTCGAAAAAATAGAATGGAATAGGGTGCCGCAGGAAACGAGCAGAGCGCGCCACGGGGGGTATATATAAATATATTCAAAATAGAGATAGAAATACAAATGAATATAAGGAAAGTTAAGCCAAAGAAGCAGCTTGTGCCCTGTTATCGCTATCTGCTGCTAATGACCGGAGCGGCAATCAATAATTAGAGCTGACCAGGGCAATTAACCCATGACAGACCACACATCATCATCATCATCACATCACACCAGCGGCGATCAACGACCAAAGGCAGGCATATGACTTCGATAGCAACAGCAGCTGGCTCCGATTCTGGCGATAGCGATAACGATAAACCACCTCAAACTGGTTGTGAAGGAGCCACAAAAGCGAAGATCACTATATCTTCTCATTGTTGACACTCATTAATCTGGTTTAAATTCTTATTTATCCCACAAGGGAGAACAACAAAGATTACAACTGATCAAACACATACTCTCTAGGGTCTGTGGTTATTTATAGCAAGATAACAAATATTCTATTAAGTAATAATCAAACAATGTGAACGTCATATTATACTGATTGAAAAATATGTTTAAAATGGAAAAATTACCTTTTTCACCTCTATAAACTATGTTAGAATTTTTATTTGTTTAAGTACGAAATAGACTGAAGTGGCTAGATATGAGACATAGAATAGCTAACCTAAGACTGTGCAGAAAAAATAAAAAAAGGGTTAGATTAAGCCACAAAACTGTAGTACGACCGCACTGGTGCGTTGTGCATACTGTTTTAGAGGTTTATTATTATTGTGTTACTATCAAGTTGACCGCTGGCGTTATTTGGATGCAATTTGCCTGGCCAATCGATAAACAGAGACAATGAGGCAGCAACAAAGGCAAATAATAGCACACAAAGAGCGTTGAAATGGTGAAAAGCCAAAGAAAGAGGCGCCAGTCAGCTATGGAAAATCGGGGAGACTGGGGGAAGCAGCCAGAGGGAAAACCAACGGAGAGGCCAAGCAAATATGAAAAATCGGGGATGGAGGTGGCGGCGGCAAAGGAAACACGCGATTAGTGAATGCCCAGCCCCACTCACACCTCCCACCCACACTCATTGTATAACAGTTCCATGTTCCCGGGGGAACAACAAAAACTGGTATAAACCGACCGAAAGTTCACATTCTAAGCGGCAACTGCGTCTTGGAAAATGCGATAATTCTTGGTAAATAACCCGTAATCGAGCGCATATATAAATAAGCGACGTATCGAGGCTGATATATACAAGTAAATAGTATATTTCTAAATTAAAATAATCAATATTCGGCTGTGTGTTTGCTGGTATCATTAGAGCGGCAATTATATGATAATTATTTAACCCACTTATATGACAACTGACAAAGCGTCACAAGTGGGAAACAAAGAAACTCAAGACAGGATGCGATTTCCGAGAAAAGTTCCATTTCCAATTGTTCCAGATTAGCTTTGTAAAATCAGTAGGTGGAATGTCATGGAATAGAACCAAGAGATGAGAGCCAGAGATTACGGGGAACAATGGCAAAAAACCTATTGAAACCTGATATAAAACAAAGAACTCTAATCATTAGCGGATTTCGGAGAAAAGTGTACGTTCTATACTATGTATAGACTTAATCTAAAAATGCTTAAGCCACTTTCTTGATTAACAAGTGAAGTGAAGTTAAATAGGCTTTCTAAAGAATAATAATAGATTTATCATTATCACAGAGTTTAAATAAATTGTGATATGGATTCGGCAGTATTTGACTTTGATTAAGGCTCTTATTCGATAGAAAATGAAAGCAACTCGCATGAAATGATGAAATATCAAAACCACTTCACTAAAATGATTGCCAATCAAGTGGAGTAGTTTGAGTCACTTGCTCCCTCTCTCCACCATTCAAAGTCCCACTCACTTTAGATTCACTTTCGGTAACCAAAAAATCGATCGGGCGAAGAAAGAGTGGGCTGAATGAGTGTCAAGTTGTCGCAAAATTCAGCCACTAATTTTCGCGAGTAGTGAGTGGCCTTGCTGCGATCCGTGGGCGGAAGTGGGTGGAAGTGGGAGTGGCATCATCACTCAGCTACTGTCGAACCACACGTGCGCAGCACAAAAACAAAAAAAGCGACAAATCATGGGCCAATCTTATCAGGGAAAAAAGCTGGCAACAACAAAGGTTTAAGCAAATTGCCTAATTAATCAAAAATAATAATATAAAACGCTTAGCTAACGTGAACTTTGCACACATTGTACACCTATGGTGAAAATAATAGGTACTAAACGTATGTATTTGCGGTAAACAATGATATCTATATTCATTGTTTTTAAACTTATAATAATATATAAATATAAATATATAAATAATATATAAAATTTATTATAATATATAAATTATTTATTTATTTATTATATTTAGAGTTCTTGTATTTTCAACCATAAAAAGAAGTAAGAACTTTTTGCTGTTCATTAAGACACGATATGGAACGGAAAAAAACACTAGTAATTTTTCTTTATATTTTCAAAATCTTAATTAATTTAAAATATTTTATAGTACTAAATCATTTCAATCATAAATATAATAATATAACTTCTCTGTGTTTTTAACCCAAGGAACCGAATGGAATGAAACACATAAATATCCAATAAAAAAATAATGCTTCCCATTTGGGTTTAAAATTTTTTTTTTCTCGTACCAAAAGCTGTGCATAATATGCAAAAATTTAAATAACCTTTTTGATCACTTAACAAATTGTACCTAAAAATGCCTATAACCTTTATGTTAAAATCTACCCATTAGTGTGACCATGGCTGTATGTGTTAAAGTGGGCCTGAGTACTTTTGCCTGTTAAATGGGAAACAGAACGGAATGGAACAGGGCTAGATGCCATAATGGTGTTATATAGAAGCACGTCGAATGGATCGTGTATATCGCCTATCTATATGGCCCCCGCCATATTCAAGTACGCACATAAATATACATATACATATAGGTATAAACCGAGAGCAGCGATTACTTAAGGTGATAAGCCGCACTCTAAAAAATCCTACCGAAAACCCCCTGAGGAACCCCTTCACTTCGTGCCGTTGCCAAGGGAGCTCGAGCTCGCCGCGATATTTAATTGTCCTTTGTTTTTAATTTCTTTGTTATTTGTTTTTTACTGCACTTTATTATCATAATTACACACACATTTTCGAGCGATTGCCAAAGACACACAGCACACAACCGCGTATTGCTCAATGTAAACAAATAAACAAGCCCGAGGAAAATCAACTTTACTCTTTGATAACAATTACAAAATATTTATGTTTATTTTTTCTAGTTGGAGTTTTATGGGAAAGTCATTGCTGAGATTATAAATAAAGCGCGGAACCCACTTTGCATATATATTTGCACATAAACAACAACACAATGAGTCAGCTATCAAGGCTGGAATTACATGTAATCATGCTATTATTATATTATATTAATATCATATTAAGCCCTTTATTATAAATATATTTAATCTTTATGGTATTACATATATTATGAGTCATTTTCCTGACTTTCCTTATTTTTGATTATCTTTCCTTACTTTTCTCCAGGAATAAATCCTTCAAGGAAACCCCCTTTGGCTTACTCATCGCAGCGCTTACTACTTACAGCTCACAGTGTGCGGCATTGGCTTAGTCACTCTAAATATATATATAGTTTTACCCCCAAGACAAAAACAAAACACCAAAAGCCAAGACACATTAATAAAAAACGAAAAAAGAGCGCTGTGTGCTGACTAAATGCAGACTTCCAAGTACTTGGGTTGTCCCCCAAAAAGCGAAAATCCGCATAACGTGCGCGTGCGCGCGGGCCAAGAAAACAAAACAAAAGGTAACAAAAAAATCACACAAAAAATAAAAATAAATGAAAATAAAAGTAAGCCAGCGAACTCCCTTCAACCCGTTTTTTAAACCTAAACCTAAGCCGAAGCCGAAGCGAAACGGAACGGAGTTTTGATGGCAAACCCAACGCAAAACCATCAATGAATTGCATCAGCCAATTGACTATGTCTGACTCCGGATTCGGCGGAGATTTCCCCAATTTTCCCCCTACTCTCCCAGCACCAAAAAAAAAAAGAAAAGAAAAACCTTACGAATTTGTATTTATTTATAGAGGCCTTTCCTGCTCCTCTCCCTCCCCGCGCATCAAATGATTAAGCCATGTGTCATCGGCAACAAAATACCACAAAAAATTATTCGTTCCACAACAAAAAATAAACATAAAAACATTAAGTGAGAAGAAAAGCCGAATGCTCCTCTCTCACTCTCTTATGAGAGCAAGAAATAAAAGCTGCCTTGCGTCTCTTTCTTTCGCTCATCTCGGCTCTCTTTCTGGCCACAATGACGCAATGCGTGTCGGCATTTACGTCAGGCGAACCCCAAAGTTTATGTTTCTGTTTCTGTTCCCCTCTCGCTTTTCTTCTGTGCGCGTTTCTTTTCTTCAAAATGTTATTGTTTTTAGCCTTATTGTTAGCGCAAAATCAAAAGTTGCGCCTGAGCACAGTGCAGAGACCCTACAAGGGTCAGTAGTCTTGAGCCAAGTACAGTGGTAACTTCATTTGGCATTACAAATTATATTTATATTTAAATTATTTTATATTATATTATATTATATTTAAATAATATAAATCAGAAATCAGAATTTATCATAATTTATTTAAAGTGTTATGATTCCAAATTTGATTCAAATCTAAAAATTGAATCAAATCAAATCAAATATGAATCATTCTTATAGTTTACTGTTAATATGCTTAGGTTATGGATTTTTAGGTGATGGATTTTTTCATTTCTTTCTCTTACAGATAGTTATTTATTAAATCATTTTATATAGTAAAGATTTCAAGGTGTTAGGTTCCTTAAAATAGTGGCAAATCTCTTTAATTTTCCTGAAACTTGCCCCGTTTGAACCCTAACCTAGTTTCCCTCACAGTTTTTTCCAAGTTCCTTCACTTTAACCCAATCTATGTGAAGATTCACATGAGTACCCTGATATTTAGGGCAGACACTCCACTTCCCAGACACCAGACAAGCACTACCACTATATAGCGGCGATAAGATTTCCCCCCAGACGATCCAGCTTTGAACCCAAGTGCGACTGCACTTGCCCAACCAAATAACAGGGCCAACAAGTTCAGGCCAGGAGAACCCTCGGAGCTGAGAGTCTCAGAGTTTCGGGGGCGGTTTTAGGCAAGCACGTGATCGAGCGGATTCGATGGACAGACGCTAAGTGATAGCCACAATAATTTGGAGACTGGCTGTTTGCTTGGGGCAAATTGCGAGGCGGAAAATGAGAATTCGACGCATAAATAAGCAGGTGCTAATTGCAGATCGACAGTGGAAAAGTTAGGCTTGTGCTGTGTGTGCACTTCCTTTCTTCAGCTCAATAATTGTGGGCCGGTGGACAAAAGAGACTTCAGTCCTGCTCGTTCGATGCCATTCAATTTCCATCCAATAATTCGCTACTTATACACTTTCCTCATTGCCGTCTCTTTCTCGCCCGCGCTAATTAAATTTGCACGCAAACAAGCTGAAAAGAGATGGAGCTACAAGTGCTGGAGATGTGCTAATTGTGCTCGCTAATTGCGCCAAAAAGATTCGCAATGAAACGCGATAAAAAACAAGAAATGTAGCAATTTTTGGGCAAGCCGATGTTCCTTGTACCCTTGAAGATATTACCGATTGTATTGATAAGGCAGTTTTATATTGAACACACAAATAGGGTTTGTAGTGAGCATAACAGCCTTTATGTGCGCATAGGAACGGACTGGAATAGAACAGAAGTGCAAATAACGTAACTATTAAATGCCACTGCCTTAGAAGTATGAATATGTTCTTTGTAGATGATCACTGCCTTAGAAATATGTATATGTTCCTTATTGATTTTATTGTTGTGAGCATAACAGCCTTTATGTGCGCATAGGAACGGACTGGAATAGAACAGAAGTGCAAATAACGTAACTATTAAATGCCACTGCCTTAGAAGTATGAATATGTTCTTTGTAGATGATCACTGCCTTAGAAATATGTATATGTTCCTTATTGATTTTATTGTTGTGAGCATAACAGCCTTTATGTGCGCATAGGAACGGACTGGAATAGAACAGAAGTGCAAATAACGTAACTATTAAATGCCACTGCCTTAGAAGTATGAATATGTTCTTTGTAGATGATCACTGCCTTAGAAATATGTATATGTTCCTTATTGATTTTATTGTTGTGAGCATAACAGCCTTTATGTGCGCATAGGAACGGACTGGAATAGAACAGAAGTGCAAATAACGTAACTATTAAATGCCACTGCCTTAGAAGTATGAATATGTTCTTTGTAGATGATCACTGCTTTAGAAATTTGTATATGTTCCTTAGTGATTTAATTGTTGTGACCATAACAGCCCTTTATGTGCCCGCAGGAACGGAATGGAAAGGAACAAAAGGGCGCTTAACATCACTATTAAATGCCACTGCCTTAGAAGTATGAAAATGTTCTTTATAGATGCCTTTTAACCAAAAATAGCACACCCTCTGCAAGGGTATTAGCCATATATTTAAGAAAATATGTATCAAAAGAAGAGGAACGTTTCGTGTTCCGATTCACATTGTTGTGCAGCAGACTGGAAAGATTTGGCGAGCGGCGAAAAGTCTCAGTGTAATCAGTGGAAGGGAGAGCGGAATTGCGATTTAGTTGGTCATGCGATAATTTCGTTAGACGCCACGCGCCACTGATTAAACGCCTTCGCCTCAGCCATCGTCGTGTTCCCACCTCATTTCGTCACCTCCTCCTCCTCCTCCTCCTCTTCACGCAGCAAAATTGCATTAAAAATAGCCAAAAGGCGAATGATAAATATTTGAAAAAGGGGTCTAGAGTCTATTTTTGGCATTAGCTTTGGGCGATCCGAAGCGTTTCGATTGTTTATCGACAAATTGGCGCCCGGCTAAGTGATGCTAAGTGAGATGGAACGAGTGGAAATGGAACGTGCCCCAAGGCCAGAGGGACCGTTAACCGGGCGGCCAAATTGGCACGCAAAAAAAAAAATACAAAAAAAATACAACTCAATCATTGTAGCTTTCTAAACTATATTTATTTTTATTTACGTTTTTACTTTATTTTGCTTGCCTTTCCTTTGCAGCCTTCTGGCCGGCGGTCGATAATCGACCTTGCCAATGGGGAAGGGGGCGGGAACGATGGGAAGGAGTGGCATGGCATGGCGTGAAGTTGCCGACACCAACAACAACAGGTTTCAATGCGGTTAATTTTGGCCTCGCACACTAATAAAGACAAAAAAAAACACTGAGAACACTAAACACTGAATCGAACCAACAAAAGAACCGCAAATGGCCAAAGCCAACGCCAAAGTCAAAGCCAAAACTGAACCCAAATCGGAGTCTCGTTTTTAGTTTCGCGTGCTTGTAAGCCACAAAGGTTAAAAGCACACCTGAGGCTAGATATACAATATAGGAGGCACTATATCTATATAGAATGATCCGATTCGATACTCCATTCACCTGCACTGAATGCGGGAAAACACAAATAAAAGTACAAATAAAGAAAGAGCAGCGAGCGCGGGGCACAAAGGCGAACGCCAATGCGATTGCGATTCCGAATCCGAATGCTTTTCCGCCATTTCCACATTCTCGCATAAATTAAGTGCCCTTTGGTGTGGCGGCGCTATGGATTTCCGCAAAATCAGGCAGCCATTTATCGGGGCAATAGCCCCGGCAACCTGCACCACCCCTTAATTGACAACATTTCCCTGTAGAACTCAATTAACAGATTAGTTTCTGCCTGTCTATGGCACTTGTCGATCAATACCCTCAAAATCCGAGACCTAATGGCAGTTGTAGATCAATCAGCTATCGGAATGGAGCATATGAGATATCAGCAAATCAATTAACGCAAATTAATCGGGACAACTAAAAGAGTTAAGCCTTCTTCAGTGGAATGGAAAGTGGCTTTTAAAAATGTTTAGCAATGAGAGTTACCTTTAAAAATTCATAAATAATTTCCTTATTAAAGAATTATTTTCCGTTTAGGAACGACTGGAAGAAAATACTTGCAATAATTTCCTTATTGAATAATTATTTAACGTTTAGGAACGATTGGAATTAAACGTGTTTCCTTTTTTAGTCAACCTTTTGAAGTCAACCGTCTTGAAGATTGGAATAAAACGAAAAATAATAAAGTAAAGAAGCCTCACCTCAGCGAAATAAAACTTTAAAGGTAACAATGGCCATCAAATCGATTTGTATGCCCCACACACAGCCCCCACAATCCAATCAACGGACAAACCCTCTTAATAAAATTGTATGCAATAAAGAATAAGTTAATTAATTGAGCGCGGAACGAAACGGAATGGAACAGCGCGTGCTGGAGGAACGCTGTTTGTCACACTTTTATTACCCGACGTAGTCGTGTGGCTTTTGGCCAGCTTTTTTTTTTTTTGTTGACATGTTTACGTCGATATAGGTATTTTTACTCTTTTATTTCGATCGACGCTGCCGACTTGCCGACTGCCCCTGTCACTGACACTGCCGCCTTTCCCTTCCTTTCCCTTCGATTTGGGGTCCATTGCATTATACTTCGATTCGATTCCGTATCTTACGTCCCGTCCTGCTGTGTCATTATTATTGTACGTATTTGTTTATTGCAAATTGAAGTGAAAAATGTTAATTGAACGATAACAAGCAGGTTCTTTCATTGCGGCTAATAAGTATTGGAACGTATCCAATGAATCAATAAGTTTCGATTAAACATCAGTATATTTAGTGAAATTATTCTTTTATAATACAATAATTTAAATATTCGCTTAAATATATATTAATTAATATTAATTTTGTGTTATCTTAAAACCTAATTCCTTAATTTTGCTCAAAATTCTAGGAATCAATCAAGCAATTTAATGTCACGAAAACAGGCATTCCCACACATGACCGGAAGTGGCAGTTGCCGAGTTATAAAACTCACTGTACTCGTTCAATTTATGGCATTTATGAGTATTGTTGTCATTATTGTTATAAGGGGTTGCACTGGTTTTTGTGCCATTGGCCGTAATTCCGTATTTTGTACTTTTTATTTAGAACTTGTATTTTTTATATATATTTTGTTTTTTGCCCAATCGCAACCACATTTTTGGTTACCAAAAATACTGAAAACCTCAATTCACCTCCGAAAATGGGCGTGAGAAATCGCTGGGGGCAACTTAATTCCGACTTTTGCTCGTAATTTTAAGCTTTTTTTTCCTGCGCGTCATCATTAACGTCATTATGCCCCCGCAGCGAATACAACTGAATAAATCGAGACGTGGAAATATGTTAAAGATTCATCCGTTGCGCTTTTCTTAAAAACAGGAAAAATAAAAAAGGGTGGGAGGACTCCAATATGGAACGCTTGGCTTGGTTGGAATATAAGTCAGCTGACTCCACTGGAAATGGCACCCACAGACCTTTCTGATGGAAAGAGACGCGCAGAGGCTGTGTGAGAGGGGCAATTAAAGATTAGGATCTCGATAATGTGCAGAGACTATTTAACTTCGTTTGCTAATATATAACTATACTCTAATATGAGCTCCAAGCCTATAATATTATATTATAATGCCAAACAAAACAATATGTTATCTTCTGCTTAAGTGTTCCTTGTATTCTGTGCCCTTTGTATGTTAATAATAACAATATTATTATTATGGCGCTTCATGCAGTGTTGGCCCCCGAAAAACACGTCGGACGAAAGCAAAGCTCCCTATCAAAGAGCTTTTCGCGGGAAAAGCTCCCCCGCTTGTTCTCTTTCCCTTCTGACGCTGCCTTCTTCTTCGTTTGTTATTCATTCCGCCCCGTCTGCCTTGAACCATTGACACATTTAAGGCGGGGGTGGGCGGTAGCGAAAGAGCATGGAAGAGAGGGAAAAAGGCGAGCTTAAGAGAGAAAAAAAGTGATCATCGTCATATTAAAAAGCAAATTGTTTGCCTTAAAAAAACAAATAACTCGAGATTCGCACAAGCGAAAATGTGAAATGAGAAATGCCAGATGGAAGGGAATTAGAAAAAAGGGGAAAAAAGGAATAGGTGAAGCACCAGAAAAATCAACAAACAAAAAACGCCAAGCGAAGAAACAAACGAAAAAAATTATCAAATGCTTCAACATACATATGTATGTACATACATACATAAATAAGAACACATGTACGTGTATGCGTGTGTGCAAATATTTCTTCGTCTGCGCTATTTTTATAAAAAGAAAAAAATCGTTCAAGCAACGAAACAACAAAAAGTAAAAATAAAAAGAGGGAAAAAAATAAAACATAAAAAGTACAAAAAAAAAAAGCGAAAGAGCGTGCAAGAGCAACAGCAACAACAACTACAACTACAAGAAGTTACTTCGAATACAACGTTTCGCCTTTGGGGGGCACTCGAAGAAGAAGAAAGAAGGAGAAACTGAAGAACGGGGAGAAGGAGGAGCCAAGGAGAAGGAGCAGCCGGCACAGTTCATGCGAATTTTTTTTGGGAATTTTCCACTGGCAGCGCGACAGCAGCAACAACATGAATAATTCACTTTTGGCCCAGACCACCATTAACAGCAGCGGTCATATCATTAGTCACTGCCCATCCTTATCCTCATGCCACAGCAGCACTTTCGCCTTTGGCAACACTATTCTGCATTAATCATAAAAGCAGTCACGCTGGAAATTGTCTAATCTTGGTCACACTTGCCTAATAACCACAACATTTAAAGCATTGGTCACACTAATAGATCAATATACAAATTTAAGCTAGGTCCTAGACTACTGCCTAGCAACCTAACATGAAACACCAAAGAATTTCTGATAATATACAGAATGCAAAATGAGTATTACTGTTAACTTTATATGAAAAAAGAAGAATATGCTAAAAACAATAATTGATTAGCACTTAATTGACAGATTTATTTTAGATTTTCGCCAATAAGCTATACGTTGCTAAGGCCGATGAATCGAGGTTTTATTTTTTTAAGCTTCAACAAACATACAAACTTTTAGTTTAGTTAACTGGTTTTGCTTTTAATTTTTTTTTGCGAATATCGCAAATGAAACTCCTAGACTGGGTATCTATTATTTTGACCGGCACAGTCTTCTCTGACGTTGGTTGGAGCAGCACAAGAGCAGGCGCATATTTCAACATTGTCGCCAATAAGGAATTGCATGCACGTACTGCAACCGACTCGAACCGAACACCGCCGCTCAACCCCTTTCCCGCCTATTCACGAATGCTCATTGAAGAACTTTTGCCCATAAAAGCAAATGTTGATCAGTGGAATGGGGCGGACACAGGGACAGCGGCGGAGAAGGGGTCAGGGGGCAAGGGAAGGGAGAGAAGAGAGAGAGCCACCAACACCAATTAGCGCGCAGACGCAGCGGCAGGCCCCAACAGTAACAAACTACACTAAACACAATTGCTATATCCAATGTATTATAGAATTAACTACATGCCGATGCGAACGACTTTCGTGTTGCTTTGCTCACATATTCTATATGATTTTCGTTGTCGCTCTCCGAGCTTTAAACTCCGTAGCCAACCTTCCGTAAAAATAATTAGGTTTTGGTTGATATTTAATAAAGAACCAGAAAGGAGTCAACCCTACTCGGTGAAATCTTACTATAATTATCTAGATAATATAATTTAACTTAAGCCAAAACCTTTCTTTTTTCTCAAAGTGTGGAGCAAAAACAGTAACAACAACGATACACAAAAAGAAATAACTGGTTTGAAGACGACGACGCCGCCGCCGCTTCGTTTCGCCACTTGTTGTGCGCCTTACAGGGGGAAGAGAGACAGGGCGCGAGGGCACAAGAGAGCGAGATGGGGAGATTGCAAAAACTTTTCCATTGATGAATTTTTAGCCACTTCTTCTTCTTCGTCTTCGTCTTCGTGTTCGTCTTGTAGTGGAGCTGCAGTGTGTGTGCGTGTATTAGCGCGGATGACAAGTGTTTTAAAAAAGAGCCGACGAAAAATGGCTTTAAAAAAAGCTTTCTAGAACATTCTCTGCCGCTAAAAATAATTCGCAGAACTATAAATACAAACATAAATACATAAACAAGCTTGGTGTTACGCAAATGTGTGTGAGTACACACACACGCGTGTGGTATCCATGAAGCTAAAGTTAAAGTTGAAGTTGCAAAATTTCACAATTCCCCGAAATGAACTCCAATTAGACGAAGATTCATTGGATTCATTCATTCCAAGCTCCACTTTTCTATCTCTCTCTGCCTTTAACGGTGTAACGGTGTCAATAGAAAAGGCAGCAAAAACAACAATGGGGCAACTAATTGAATTTCAATGCATATTGATTTCAAATTTTCAATTTTTTGGGGACACATTACACTGCACTAAACACGGTTGACACACAAAAAAAGAAGAAATAATCGGTCGCGTCACGAATTTGTTTCACTTTTGTCTCGCCTGCACACAGCTAGCTAGCTATTTTGTTTATTTTTATATTTATTTGCTTTTTCTTTTTTTATGCTTGCTGATAAAAACACAACAACAAGTAAATAGAGCCAGCGGAACGCGAAATTGAACGAGGAACGACCGAATGAAACGGGACGGAACGAGGGGAGAGTACGACGCGCCTGCTCGATGGATTCAACGCGAGTGAGCGAGTCGAAACATCGGCATCCACACCACATTCACACTGCTATCGCCAGCAACGCCGGCAGCGCAGCAGCTGCGGCGCCGCCATCTACAGCATAGGTCAAGATATTATCATCAAATTATTATGATCTATTTCACGAGGCGGAAACTAACTTCGGTTAAACTCAATGTTCTTCGCCATTTGGTAATGTTTTATTGTAGTCCAATTGTATATCATATTAATATTACAAATATTAATTTAATATATAATCATGAATATTTTAAAATGATCTGACAAGACTTAAAAAAAAGGTTGTTTCCCTTGTCACTAGTTTAATAAGCGCCGCTGTAAATGTATCGGAGCATTGAACGTTGCGAACAACCGCAAAATTGATCCCCACATGGAAAGATAGCGGCAAAGAAATGAGTGCGAGAGAAAGAGAGAGTGCGGGCGAAAGAGAGTGGGGATTTGGAGCGGGTGCGAAGGAGAGAGCGCGCGCGCAAAAGAATTTCTAGTCAACGGAAAGCTCATTTGCATGCGATGCGTGTGTTATTCACACTTATGTGTGTTCTGCTAGTGCCAGTGCGAGTGTGTGTGCTGCACCGGAATCTCGTGTGGCGGCTTATGCAAAAATTAGGTAACCGATACAGAGACAACACAAGACAGTGAATGAGCGAGAGAGAGAGCGTCGATGATTCAACATTACAAACAGCAAGCATGCGAGTAGATAGAGAAAGAGAGTGAGAGAGTGGGTGGCAAAGGCCTTGCGTGGCACCGTTAATGCCGAAAGCCCCCGAAAATGCAGCCAAGAAGTAAAAAAAAAGTTTGATTAACGAGCGCCGCCCGAAAGTATGCAAAGGCAAGAACCCAAGGCTATCACGCCTTCAATAATAGCCGCCCAACCAGCAGGGTATTCTTTAAAGTTACCTGCGAGGAAGTAAGGTTTTCATAAAAAAAATCTACTTTGTGAGAGACATTACTTAGAAGCAAATTTTTTAAGTCTTTAGAAAGACCTCAAACAGACTTTTTGGATCTAAGGATAATTAAGATTATTTATATATATTATATTCCTAACACATATTTTAATTGCTTATAAAATGAAGGCAAAACGTTTGCCAGTTTTGACAATTTTGAATAAATTTTAATTGTCATTTAATCACACCTAGTTTTAGATTCATCTAATTAAAGCAAGTAAGTAATTCATTCACTGCAAGACAATATTAATACTAGACTGTACCTACTTTAATGAGCTTTGGTCACTCTAAAATCAAAGAAAAGTTGTCATTTTTGCTTCTTACTGGCTACTTATAAGATACAACCACTTGTCTTACAAAATAGACCCTTAGATTCTAGATTTTTAAATGTTTTTTGCACAACTTGTAGAAATAGGAATTCCAGAATGTACGCTGCATTTAAGCTAAGACTTTCGCTTACCCGCTTACTCGAGATACAGAATCACACTTCCATTTACATTTACATAGATAATGGCAAAATAATTTTCAACTTACCTGGAAAGAAAAAGAAGAGAAAATTACGATTATTTATAAAGTTATCAAGAGGTTTTCAAGCAATGGATGGCCTTTTTAATTCTCCTAAATCAGGGTTGACACTAACTCTTTAGAGTGTCCACAAACTGGTGATCCACAAGGCTGTCTGCCCGGTTAAAGGAGCCCTGGTAAGCTGCGTTTTTGATCAAGCCACTGGGGGCGCCGCTCTTGATCGAGCCACGGTTAGTGACGCCCCCCTTGACCGTGCCAGCTGGGGCGGCGGCCTTCATCGAGCCACCGGCGGCGGGGGCCTTGAGCTTCATATCGCGCTCCGGAGGACCCGGCTTTTTTTGGCTCGACACACCCATATATGATTCGCGCAACCGAATTACGGTTGTATTCTATTGATATTATAGAGGACGACGAGCGCGCCTTTATTTTAGATATTGGGTTAAAATCAAGAACCGATATTTGTGAGGCAAGTGTTATGACTAAAGATTTGGAAGATAATTTTGACGTAGAAAACTAAAAGTGAACAGGATTGCTTTTCTCTCTACGAAACTCGGGCCACAAATTGGGGTTTTTATAGGCTAAATTCTGGTAAACTCCTTAAACAAAATTCAATTAAAATGGTAAAACAAGCTGGTTTATTTGATTTAGAACAATATATAGAAATACATTATGTAGAAATGCAAATGGAATGGGTACCAACTAACCATTTATTATATATTTCTAATTTAAATTGGAATGCTCAAGGAAACTTAAACTTGGGGACTTGGTAGGGAAGAATAATTATTATGGGGTCTCTATTACTTGTGTTGATATTAAGTCACACATGTTCAGAATAGTGCAAAATCTACATTAAATAAACAGTATATTGTTGGGTAAATATTTAACTTGAATAGCCTTTTAAATTTTAAATAGAATAGAAAAATGTTGGGGTGAATAAATCGAAGGCAGATGTCTGCAATAATATTCTAGAGGTCTGTGCCCTTGCTCGATCTTATTTATGTCGCTCGAAATGAATTTCGTATCGTATTATTCACGTAGATATATTTAATTTCCTAATTGTATTTTCCTCTGTTTTCTGTTATTCGTCAATTACAAACAACATTGATAAATTATGGATTGTGGTTTTGGACCAGCGCCAACTGCACGCAATATAAAACCGAAAAACGCATTTGGGGGTCGCCGATCGCGAAACAAGAAAGAAAAAAATTACAAATAAATAAATAAAAACAAAGAGGCAGCATTATAAATTATAAATAAAAATAGCAACATTTAATAGCATACGCGAATTACATAAATATTTATGAGGCAAGCAGAGACAGCAGCAGCAGCAGGCACAAACAAAAAGCAACTGCAAAAATATCGAAGATCGCCGCTGCATTTGCTTTGGTATGCGCACCGTACCGCTCCACCTCATACCCGCTCCCCCTGCCCCTTGCCTTCTATGTGGGTCATTATCTTGTTTACGCCGCAGTGACGTCGATGACGCAGCGCAGCCAAGGCGAGCAGCGACGCCGACAGCGCCGTCAACGCACCACGAGCGAAAAAAAAAAACAATTATAAAGTACAAATGCGAAAGAGAGTGGGAAAATGAATTAATTACTGCGATTATGCCGACAAATTCATGATTTAAACTAATTTTAAATGTATAATTATTCCGGCCCTTGCCAAGGGTACTAATTTCCTGATGATCGGGTCTTAACATATTCAATGAATTCGATCTTGGGAATTTCAAATGCACTTTTTGCTACCACTTTAATTATGATTAATATTTAAGGACACAGTTTGTTTTAAATTGAAACAATAGTTATAACAAAATGGCATACAGAAATATCATCATCAGATCATAGTTCGAAATAAGTAAATATGGTAATTAATTAATTATTACGTTTCTGCAGCTAAATTGACGACTTGCTTTCAAATGAATTGAATTGTTTCTTTTCTGTTCAACTTCTTTAATTATGTTTGATGTATTTAAAAAATTACGCAAAAAAAAACTAAGGTTACAGAAGTGTAGAATATTATTTTATATTTAAAAAAGTTATTTAGAGAAGATCAAACATTTTTTAAATTACAATAACAGATTATTAATGTGTATCTCCTGGCACTACTAAAAGTATCTTACTTTTTTATTAACAATTCGAGTAATTCTTTTCAAAATTGTTAAATATTTGTAATATTACTATAATAAAATTCCAATGCACTGCATAAACGCAAATAAAGGAAAGCAGGGAAAAGCTCCTGCCACTTGGAATAAATTCTGGGGAGGTGGGTCGGAAAATGGCCGGGGAAAATCTCAAGGTGGCTTCAGGCATTCCAGGTAAACCGAAGCGAGCGACTGACGAGTGACACGAGACAACTGGAAGTGCAATCCAGGTGCCGCAAAGGGAAAAAGAAAACCAAATGAAAATCGAATGAAAATCGAATAGAAGGCAAACATTTTGATTTCATTTCACTTGCAAATTGCAATGCCAAGCAAAGCAAACGAGATGATGGCTTCCACCTTGATCAATTTGCTAGCGATGATTCATTGATTGATTTCTATATAGAAAAAGCAAAGTAACGAAACAGAAAGTAATAATAAGAACTGCAGAATCTTGGAGCAAAGTAATCCAATTATTCTCTTTTTTCGGAATTAGTTCGTCTTGTAAGTAATTTAAATTCAGATACACTAAATTTTTGTGTGTTATCTCAAACAATTTAAAACATAGGAACTACTTTAAGTTAATAATTGATAACTGATTTCAATACAAAAGAGGTGACGAGGAAAGTAACTAGAGGTGACGAGGAAAAGTAACGAGAAGAAGTATCGAGTAATAAAAAACGTTAAACGCTTAATAATTTATTAATTTATGTACTGAACAATCCTACATTTTTATTGAACTTTCCTCAATTCTGTTTCTCATACCAGATTCGATTCGATTTTAATGTAATGTTTTAAACATTTTATAACATCGCTCGCTCGTTCTCCACTACGACATTAATTTGGATTTTGCCATCTCATCGTTTGCTATTTTCACATGTTTTCTCCGATTCGCTTTTGTGCGTCTCCTTCGCCGAGCGAGCAAATTGGATTATGCTCCACTTTTGTGTTAAATTATTAATAAATATTAATCAAATGTGGTGCTCTATTCGATATTTTAAGATTCCTAGATGTGTCGTTTGCTGTTGATTTCTGATATTTTATTTTTGGGACAGGTGGGGGAAAGAAGCAGAAAATATCGCGGAAACACAAGCGCAAATTTGTATTAATATTTATCACGTTTTCATTCGCCTTTTTGGAATTTAATAAAAACTGTGATTTATTGTTTTCAAATTTTAAGAAGATAAAGTTTTATTTAAATTGATTCTATTATAATATATACTAAAAGTGACATTAATAAATAGGTTCGGATTTATCAAGAATTTCTGGTGTCTGTTCATTTTCTTTTAAGCTGAAAAACACATTTTAATATTAAAAAAAAAGTATTAGATTGATTGGTATAAATCCGGGTTTTCAGCTCTGAATTTATCAATATCATTGACTCTAGGTGGTTTTCAAGATTATTTCAATTGGGAATATATAAAATAAATGAAACATGTTTGCATATTTTACCTGAGAGTAAAGTTATGCTTTTAATAATAAAAATTTAAAGATTACTTTGAAATTATTATATTATTTTTGCATTTTAAAGTGAGCATATTTTGCGGAAATAGAACATATACGTCAGTGCCAATTAGGAAGTGATTTTTGGGGTATTTATTTATGTCAATGAAAAATGCCATTTGATATAGTGTTTCAAGTCAGCTTTTCACGTTTTAAATGGTAATTTTTCCCCCGAATTTTCTGTTTATGTTTCGTGCTTTTTTCGAGATTTTCTTTGGGAGCAGTGGGGGTTTTTTTCGTGTTTTTTCGTGTTACCTTCGAGCAGGGAGCCGCGGTTGATCAACATGCTCGATGTCTTGAGCAGCCAACAGTAGAAGCGAAAGAATAGAAACACGCTGGGCAGCGGCGACGCCACTGTCGCGGTTGCAGTCGCTGCCGCGGTCGCTGTCGATGTTGCAGTCGCAGTCGGCGTCAGCGCGGGTGGGCGGCCGAAAAGAGAGAGTGGGAATTGGAGTGGGAGTGGGTGGGAGAGGGGTAGGGGGAAAGTGGGAGAGGGAGAGTGGATGTGAGTGGGAATATGGAACTGGAGTTCTCTCTACTGTTGACCTTCTTTTTATTTCTCTTTCTCGTTTTCTTCGTCAAACTTCTGCCAGCTGCAGCGCTGTTGGCGTCGCCGTCGCTGTCGCTATCGCCTGCAGCGCAGCAGTAACTTATACACACACACACACACGGACAGGCACACACAGACAGCACTTAAAAAACAAGAGGTTGCTTTTCGCAGCGTTATATTCCTTTCGAGTGTCTTGGCTTAATTTCAGTATTTATTTCCGTTTTTCTCCGTATAACTTATTTTTCGAATGTTTTTTTTATTGCCAAGTAAAAATGCAAAGCGAAGAGTGCAGAACGGAGCGTGGAGAGTGGAGAGCGTGGCGAGTGTGGAGAGAGAACTGAACTCGCAGCGGGCGAATCTCGATTGGAACTAAAATTTCGCAGCGGCAGCGCGCAGCGGGGGACGCAGCGACGCAGGCAGCGACTCGGGCAGCGGCAGAGTGGCGGCAAATTTAAAGGTTTTTCATTCCTTCTTTTCAGTCAGTCTGTTTTTATTTGTTTCGTGTCTTTTCTTATGTTTTTTCTGTGTGCGGAACTTTAATTTGTGGCGCGCGCTTTTTTATTTCAGCGTTCTTCTCGCCACGAATTTCGTGCTACTAAAAATTTGCCTTTTTCGCTGCGGAATCCAAGCGAAAAAAAGTGAATAAAACAAAAAATAACAGCAGACACACACACACACGCTGAGCTGTATGCAGAAGCAAATGGGGCGAATTAAGGAGAGCGAGCGAGCGCGGTGAAAACTGCGAGAACGCCGAAGAGAGCTGGCCTTTTCACGCGAATATTAAAAGAGAAAACAAAGAGAGCAGTAAAAGGGTCAAGTAAGACATTTTTAAAGGCTGATAATATATAAAATTCTGTGAAAACCGTATGAATAAATGGAGAAAGGCCTACAAGTCGCAAACTCAAAGAATTAGGTTTCAAAAATTAAAACAAAATTGTAGCTTAAGTGAAGAGAGCTAAAACTAAAATAAAAGAGTGCGTGCCGCATATAAAGAGCGCCCTAGAAGTTGAAGCGAAAAACCAAACAGCATTGGAAATTGCGGCGAAAATCAAGAGTCCACATATACGGCATTGGGTGGGAGTAAATAAAAACGAAAGCAAGAAACAAAACTTTAAAATGTCAAAAAACTTTAATTGCAGTATCAAAGCCCAACTTTAATAAAATAAAATAAGGTTAAACTAAATTGAGAAAAGCAAGTAAATTGAGAATGAGGAAACGTCTTGAAATTGCAGCGAAAATAGTAAGAGAGAGCAACGCAGCAACGACGACGAGAGAGAGAGAGCGGCGGATAGCGGCGAAGAGCAGCGGTCAGCAGGTCGCGAGGTGAAATGTTCACCCACACTTGCGCAAGTGCGCGAGTGTGTGCTTTCTCGTGTGCTGGCATGCGCGTCACTCGCCGACCGTGTGTGATTATGAGCGGCGAATTATTTTGGACGCTGCACAGTGGGACGGGTTACGTGACTGACCGGCGAACCGAACTTCCCTGGCATTTATTGCATGCCACACGCAAAGCGGCAAATTTGCAACACGGCGAATAGGCGAGAGAGAGAGCACACGACCGACCACCAGAGAGAGAGTGCAAGACTGGGGGAAAGAGCGGCAGAACGAACATACGACTGTGGTGAGTAAGTTAATGTGCGAGTGTGTGAGTGCACAAATCGATTGACGAGCAAAAGAGAGGTAGGAGCAAGAGAGTGGCGGGCGGGCATGAGAGGGGCTGTGTACAGGTGGACGCACAAGCAGGCGCAAAAGGGGACGGCGGGCAAGAGAGGGGACGAGCGGTAAGCGCTGATAATACAACAGTTTTATTGTTTTTTTTTTTTCTATTCCGCATTTCTCGCGATTCGAGGGCAAAAACAGCAGTTTGCCAAAAACAGCTGAGTAATATTTGATAGCAGAAAACAAAACAAAAAAAAAAACCAGAACGAATTTAAGTGCCATTCGTGTAATTACTCAAACAATATTAATTGCAACACTAAAGTCAACCTAAACATAATAGGCCCATAAATCAAACTGTTTTTCTTTTTCCTTCACTTTCGGTGGCATTTATTTTTCCTTAAAATTCTCAAGTTCTGGTTCCGAAAGATGAAGCTGTCTATTTATTTATTTTATAGTGAAGACAGATCAAATATTAATTTAAAAAGGATTTAACATTTAAGAATGTTCTGTACAAAAAAAAATAATATTATCTATTTATCGGTAAATATTTTTCTTTCTCTTGTCATAAATATATCATAATAAATTCCTTAAGCGAAAAAGAGAAAGAACAACTTTAAGAGATGCCTGACTTTGTCAGGGAAATTTAATGAGGGAAATTGTTAATGAACCGCTATTATTGCTATTATTTATCATAATCTGACTATAGACAGCACTCCCCTTAACCTTGATTTAAATAGCAATGCGACCTTTTCAGGGCCAGTTTGTTATCGGAGATGCTGTAATGGAAATCAATTGCTAGGATTTTGTTCTTTTTGCATTCTGCGCTTTTCCATGCTGACCTTGAACTTCCCATCGCCGCATCTTTCCATTGTGTTTTCCGGCTTGCGAGTAGCACACTTTCGGGCTGACCTCGGATATTGATTGCATCTGGCGAATATTGTGCATTGCGGATCGGTTCGATTACCAGATAATTACGTTTCGACCTAATTACGAGACCTTTCTAAAGGCCAGGCCCCCCCTCTGCAGCTTGCTTGCTAATTAATTCCCAGAAATAATAACTAACAAAGAGGCGAAATTAAAATAAAAGGAAACTTTCTAGGAAGCAGGAACAATCTGGGCTTCATTAAATCAAGAGCAAGTTTCTTAATATTGAGTTGCACAGTTTTTAGCGATGTCATATAGCCCAACACAATATAATTTTGAGACGATAATTGGCAGCGTAGAATACAATAATGAATGAATCATTGACCCAAAAGATTTGAGTAAACATTTGACGGGGGATTATCATATGAATTATCATACTATCCATATTAACTTGACGTAAAAGATATTTGATATGTCATTGTTCACATATAAGGAACTATAATAGATATATAATACTCGATGTGCAGTTAAAGGGAAATGGCTTACTAAATGTGGGGGTTTTCTCTAAATAAGACAAGGGTTCTTGGTTTTGTATTTAAATAGTCTACAGATTTTCAGACGGATATATGAATATATAAATTATTTTTACTAAAAGCCTTCATCTTTGATTTTTCTAGAATTTTTAATGAGAAGTTCCCTGCATTCTACACAGATTTTAATTGGAATATATATAAAGTGGTACACAGATTTTAATTGGAATATGATAAATGGAGTACCTCTATAACGTAAAAGACTAAATCTGAATAGTTTTCTGCCTGCAGCAAACCTGACATGGTTTCTTAGATCTTTTTTTGGGGTATTCCCTAGCTCTGAGATTTGCATAGTTATTGAAAATTGTTGAATCGATACTCACTGCATGTTTTGACGCCTCCCAGCACCAGACTAGGCGACTGTTTGTTGCCCTCGGCGAAGGAGGAAGTTCTTGGGCGACCGCTCATCTTCTCGACTTCTTCAGCTTCTGTGCTTCTGCCTGCTTCCTGCTGCCTTCTGCCCCGCGCGCGCTTCTCAAACCTGCTGCGTCGTTATCCTGCTGCTTCCCTCCTCTCTTGCTGCTCCTCTGCTGTGTGGAATCCTTGCTGCGGCTGCTGCTGCTACTGCTACTGCTGCTGCTGCTGCTGCTGTTGCTGGTGTTGCTGCTGTTGTTCTTGTTCTGGTTTTGGTCGGTGATTGGTTCTGTGTTGAATTAATTAGTTTGTTGTGTTTATTTATTGTTCTTGTTATTGCTGCTGCTGCTGCTGCTGCTGCACGCGGTGCTGTTGTTGTTGTTTCTTGCAATTTAATTTGCAGCCAAGCGTCATTCAATTTCTGATTTTTCTTTAACTTTTTGCTTATTTAAATTATTTGTTTAATAGGATCTTTTGGAATCACGGCAAAAAAAGAAGTAAAAAACAACTATTGCTGTTTTTGCTGTTGTTATTGCTCCTGCTCCTCCTTGTTGTTGTTATTGTTAATGTAGTTTTAGCTTCTTTTCCGGCTGCTGCTGTTTTCCTTCGGAAAATGCACGGCCATTGGCATGCCAACCAAGCCGTCTTCTTTGTTTATATTTTATTATTTTTTTGTTAAATTTTGCTTTTTAGGTATTGTTTCTGCTTGTTCTTTGATGCTTTTGAGAGACTCTCTTCTGCGGATTTTCACTTTTTTCTTATAGCTATTGTTTCTTTAACACTGTTCAATGGCTGTAAATATTAAAAATAAAAAAATAATCATTTTCTAGTCACTGATTAAGCAAGCAAGAGTATTTATGCTAACTTCCTACTAGGTTCAATGTTTCTATTAATTATTTATATGTATTTTGAAATACTGAAAACAATCAGGCAGATTACTGATGAAGAACTCTGCTCCTTTTGTCTTTCATAAGATTGTTTGAATTATATATGTGTGACTGTGGCTAGATATGAAAAATAAATAGCAAAAATATGTTGAAATATTGCATAAAAAAAAGCTGACTATAAATAGCTATACTAATTAGCTATATTAATTTAAAAAAAACGACTAAATTTAGCCGCAAAATAACGATTTAACCGCACTGGTGCTTTGATTAAGTTCTGTGAGTCCTTTTGTTGGTCACTATTATTATTAATATCGGAAATAGAAACCGATTTATGTGATATTTATTCGATTTGTTGTTGTTTTTTACTCTCACTCACTGACTCATTCACACTCTCATTCTTCGTTCTTTATTTTGCACTCTGCATTCTTCTTTCTTCTTTCTGCTTTCTTCCCTCTTTATGTCTCATCTTCTTGAATTCTTGCTCTTCGCCTTTATTTCAATGTCTCGGTTGTTCTTCAGTTTTTTATATTTATTTCCTCCTTTGTTGCACAACAGCAAGGCATTCGTTTTTTAGTTGCATTTTTAGTGCATTTGTTTGTTGTTCCTTTTTTGTTTTTGTTTAATTCACACCTATACAATAATACAATGCACGCACACACAGACACAGGCACAGACACAAAGCGGAACTGCAGTTACGGTCCAATTGGGAGTGCGCGCCTTTTCTCTTATTGGCAGCTCCTCAAAAAGTGTCGGAAAGAGATGCTTCCTTGCCTGCAAGTAGAGAGACAAAAGAGGGAGAGAGAGAGAGAGAGAGAGAAATTGGCATTTAGTTGTGTGTAAATTGCAAGTAAATTAAAGCTAAATGAGGCAAGGGAGAAAGGGAGCCAAAACGTAGAGGGCAAGGGTTGACTAATGGCCCCGCTCTCGCTCCCCTGCCCCCTCGGCCACGCCTGTGTCAACAATATAAATTGCCTCGTAATTCACAAACAGATGTTAATCAAAGTGTAAGAGTGGCGGGGAGTGTGAGTGTGCGAGCGAGCGAGAGATGGATTGGCTGCGGGTCAGCTGAGAAAATCACAAAAAAAAAAAACAAAAAAAAAAACAAGAATAAAAAAAGTTAGGTCAGTTCGGTGGAGACGATGGAGAGGGAGGAGGAAGACGGCCGGCTGCCGGCAGCCGCAAAGCGGGTAATTTCGGTGGCGTTAGTCACAGAGAGGGGGCGAGGATTAAGGCGTGGCCCGAAACAAGCTGATTGACCTATTTGAAGCGGCCACCTCCGTGGAAGTCCACAGCCCCTAGAGCACCTCTTTTCCCATAATAGATTCTCCCCACTCGGTCCCCCACCATGCCACCAATGCCACAATAAAGCCCTCAAAGCCCAGAGTTGCATGCTATAATAATTATGTTCCTGTGCACATAATAACAAAACATTTAATTATGTGATCAACTTTACACTGTCCAAATTTACTCAGCTCGTCTTCGTATTAAATTATATTTGTTATATTTTTATAGCATTCTGTTACTATACCTAGTCGCTTTTACTAGCAAAATCTACAAGATATATACAGAGTTATAGATGAAAGAGCTAAGATAGGGTTTTATAAATCAATGCTATACATGCTGCTATACTTAGCCGCTTTTACTAGCAAAATCTACAAGATACATGCACAGATCTAGCTGGAGGAGCTAAGATAGGGTTTTATAAATCAGAAGGATTGATTCCGGTGATAATCTCGGTTTCAGAAACCCTACACAAAACCTCTGATTTTTTTGTAAACAAAACAAATTTAAATAATATTTCTTATTAGAGTTTGACTGACTGCCACTTAAAATAAATTAAATTATTAAAAATTAGTTACGATATAATTTTCTTTGAATCAGAAACCACTTTCCAAATCACCAGAAATATAAATAGTTTTAGAATAATAATTCATCAATAATACATATATATATATAGGAATGATTTATCAATTAATTAAAATAACAAATCCTTAGTTTTTAATGAAAGTTCTGGCAAAATTTTATCAAAATTATAGAAAATATGTTTTGAATTGTTTGAATATTCTAAGACATATATTATTTAGTGGTGATTTCATTTGGAGAACCTAGGCTGCCCCTTCTGAGCAGGCGAAAACAATTAAATTAGGACACGGCGCCCCATGAGTCCTTTGACAAAGTGTCCTGCAGCTGAAAAAAGAAGAGAGCGGCGAGAGCGCTAGAGAAAGAGAGATGGCCGTGTGCCAATTGCCTGCGACCGCCTGACAATGACACCATTTAATTTTAAATAGATCAACAACAAAGGCGCTCTCCAAGCGCCCCAAAGAGCGGCAGACTCAGCCCCAGAGAGAGCAAGAGAGGGAGAGAGGGAGAGAAAGAGCGAGAGAGAGTGAAGGAAGAAAGGGAGCCACGAATTTATGGGCTTCCACCACGCAAACTGCAGGCAATAAATTTAAGACCAATAAAGGACTGGTATAAGTAAAGAAGCATACAACAAAAAATAGCAAAAACTAAGGGTCAAAGTTATCCTTGTAACATTCAAAGTCCTGCTGATTATAATAGTTATGGAAAACCATCGTACAATATAACAGTATTGTTAGGGAATACTCCAGACAATATAACTATATTGTTAGAGAATACTCCAGACAATATAACACTATAGTTAGGGAATACTCCAGTCAATATAACAATATGGTTAGGGAATATTCCAGATAATATAATAATATTGTTAGGGAATATTCCAGGAATGTAACAATATTGTTAGGTTTTTATCTCAATTATTTCGTTACAGCTATAATACGGAAAATGGAAAATAGTTATTAATAAGAACAGGAACCTCGGAAATTAATAATCAGAAACAAAGGATTATTTAGAAACTATTGTCACCAAATCTTTAAATGTACGAAAAAATGGTATTTTAAAATTAAATTAAATTCCGAGTAATTGGGTGGCGAGTAGCTGGGTAACGGGTAATGGCGTAACGAGTACTGGGGTGACGAGTACTGGGATAACGAGTACTGGAGTAACGAGCACTGGGGTAACGAGTACTGGGGTAACGAGTACTTGTATACCGAGTAGTTAGATACAAAGTAGTTGGACTTTGCTCCAAATCTTTTCTTTTTGTATCAATATAACCTTAGTTCAGTCTGACGCAGAGGCTTTATTTTAAAAATTGAAGAACCTTCTGTTTATAAATAAATAATTGTGGAACGGAAAAAAAAGCACAAAAAATAGTGACAAATTGCAGGGGATGGTCCACTATAGGGAGGCGGGGCAGAACTAGGGGCCGAGGAAACGCGTCAAAGGGCAGTCAGTCCCCGAGTGACTTGCAAGAGAGTGGACAAGATGGCAGCCACTGGCGACACACCGACGATGACAACGAGGACGCTTTCGTTGCTTTTCGTGGCTGTCGTCATGCGACTGCCGCCATTTGACCCACAAAAACCAAATGCCGCAGCGCCGAAAAGGTTCTCCAATTTCCAAGACCCCATCCCAGGCCCAGGCCCCTTCTCCGAGCCCATCCCTTGAAAAGTAAATCGTAAGCTCATTTCCATTCATTCAATTAGCTCATTCAAAATTTGACCGAAAAGTGTACGAAAAATGTGCAAAAAAAGCAAATAAAAATAATACAAATAAAATAAAGCACAAAACGAAACCGAGAAGGAGAAATGGAATGAGGCGAAGGTCACTTAACCCATGGAAATTGCGTGTTTGAGCTAAGTAAATTCGCGCAAAGCCAGCTCAATTCGGTAATTAACATTTTGAAAGGGATATTTTTTGCGTAGTGGAGGAATTTCGCCCAAATTGATATTAAGTTGGACAAAGGACATCCAGCCGGGCGGCTTTAGTGATTACTTTAATTCGTGGCTTAAATGGCTTAAAAGCCTAAAAGGTCAACTTAAGTTTAAAGCCTGAAACGCATTTACTTCTATTTTTGGTCTCTATATTTAAATAAATATATTTTATAACAATAATAGAATTAAATTAATTAAGAAATTGTGTAAAATGATATAGCTATATTGCTCTGAAACTGAAAAAACTGCATTTTGATGCCTGTAAAAATATGTTGCATACTTTTAGACACCTCATTGAGGGATTTCAAAAAACACCAGTGATTTCCTTTGCAATCCCGACAATATATATCTATTTTATTATAATATTTTGGTTTAATTCGGTTGAAATATCACAGAACCGATCGATTTTAATTAACCTAGAATCTTCAATTCACAGATTTCAGAGCTATTAAACGTCCAAAACATCAAAGGAAATATATGTCTACGTGTCACATCTAATAACCTTTCTTTCCTGCAATGATGCTGCTGGCGGGGGCTTCATAAAATTATCGATCGGCCGAGCGACAGCGAGGGGGGAGGTACAATTTGTGGGCATTGCGGCTGCCTGCCTGGCGACCCAAAAAAAAAAAAAGAGGAAAGACTACTAAATACACAACAAAATCAAGGAAAAAAAATAAGGAAAAGAGGAAAATCAATGCCTGGCCAGGGAGAGATGTTTGTGTGTGCTTGTGACCACACTCCAGAAAGTATGCTATGGCATTTCGGCAGCAAACACTTCCCCCGCGCCCCCGCGCCCCCGCTCCCCCACCAGCAACCCCACTTTTCCGCCCAACGCCTCCAAAGCAAAGCGAATCCATCAAGGTTAAAAGCGTCAAGGCAAGCATTTTGGCTGCCCCAAAAGGAAGGGGCTGAAAGCTGAAGCTGAAATATGAGGGAGTGGGCGGCGGGCGCCGACAACCCATTCTCCTCATACTTTTTAATTATTTACACATGAACAAGGGAAAGAATATTATTCATAAACCTTAAAATATTATCAGTATATTATTATTAATATTATTTAATCTAAATCGAAAAATTCTCCAAATTAATTCTATCAATTAAACGAATTTCCTCAGAGCATTGGCTCCTTGTGAATTGTGTAAGTTTTGTTTGTCTTTCAATCACTGTTTGCAGCCATTAAACTTCTGGCATATTGGCAGTCCCGATTCCCTTGAGTTCAAGTCTAATTGAATTTAAAATGGAGAAGTCAGTCAGTCACATGAAGAACACCTTTGTTTCTTTTTAAAAAGGTCAATCACTGAATGAAATCGGAATTGATTTTGAAGCAATGACTAATTTAGGGTCAGGTTAATAGAAAACGATTTGAAAACTTGAAATAAGCGTTTTAATTGCATTTGAAATGAAGTCATAAGAACCCTTAAGCTACCCTCTCAATATATAGATTATTTGTATTATTTTTCTAGAAATTAATTGTAAATAAGGATAACAGTTTTCTTAGAACCTAAAATTGATTGTTTTTGGTAGATAATCTTAAGTTCACTAAGGTTTTTTTCTGGGGAAATGTATTTTGTTTAAAATCCTATTGTTAAGGCACGGAACATATCATCTGTTAATGATAAAGATTAAAAATAGAAAAAGAATGAAAAAAGGTAAGTTCGTTTACAAGTAAATTAAAAACAAATGATTTTACATTGGTTTTTCACCGTGTATGCTTTTGTTTACTGGCGTTCGATCTCCCAAAAGCCATTAAACTATTGGCATTCCACTCCATGATGCCCCCGAGTGCGCTTAATTGAATTTAAAATGGAGCCCCTTATGAACACCTCCCTATTTGGCAACCCATTTTTTCCCAAGGTATTCGTGCTACTCCACCCCTCCCGAATTTCCCTCCTTCGCATGTGAAAAAAAAAAAAAAAGAAAAAAAATGAGAAACCCACTGAAACTGTCGCCAATGGGGATTATTTTTGGCAAAAAGAAGGCGGGGTCCATCGGGGCCGCCTTCGCACAAAAGTCGCGAGCGCGTCATAATTTTCGTCGCCTCTCCCCCCGCCTGCCCTTGCTCCTGTCGCATTTTCCTCTCGCTTTCCATTTGTTGTTGCTCTTTGCCGGCTATTTTCGCGTGCTTTTCACACGTATTTTTAGTTGGCTTTATTTATTGATACACGCGCCCCAACCAACAGCAAGAATTACGAATAAAACGAATAAAACGAATAAATTGGTATTTGCATGTCGTTTTCCCTTACTTTCTTGGCTGCTTTTCCAGCCCCACTCCAAGTACTCCCATTTATTTTAAGGATCCAAGAGTTGGAGGCTACTAGCTTATCGGGCTTATGCTTTTAATAAAAACAAAATACTTTTCTTGGGAGATTATCTTATTCAGAATAAATAAGGAATGCTAGTAGCAACCCCTTCATATCGTATTATCTAGAGGGTTCCATTGAAGACTATCTATCATCTATGCATCTATCTATTGTAGCACCTGTCGAATCAATTATTTCTTAGTCACTTCTATATATTACCTCTGCCTCTGGCCAGAGAGAGCCCATACACATACGTGTTATATATTTTATATTAAAATCAAGCAACAAAGAACCCTAATAGGAACCCAATCATAATCTTATCGACCTTATGTGCCAGTGTGGAGGAGTTTTAAATCTCATGTATTTTTCGCACTTCATTCTTTTGTTTCGAAACAATTTGTGTGCAATAACAAGAACCACAAGGCATATTTCCAGGCCGATTGTATCAGCAGATAGCAAAAGCGTTCATATTCCTAGATTACCCAAGAACCGAGGGCCTTTGTAGGGGATTTTTTGTTATTTTATTTTTTATCTCATTCTCGCCTTGTGCGCTCACTGATCGAGGCCTGACTTTGGTTAAAGCTCTACCTCTGCCACTGTTTAGAAATCTTAAAGCTAATTGGTTTCACACCTGCAGTATTATAAAAGGCAAAAACTCATAAAGAACGAGCTACCAGTTAAGCATATATTGTTCTTGGTCTACTTTTAAACGTAAAGTTTGTCGTTAAAATTAAATATCTATCAGGTAGGTAAGTACTTAATTTTTACGACCCTTTAAAAAGATAATTTATTGTACCTTGTAGTGTTTTTCAGGCGCCTTTGCTGAACAAATAATTCACTTTTAGCTCTCAACATATTTACTCTACTTGATTATTTCCAACTAATAAAAAATGTATATTTTTTTGAGTAGAATCTACCTTTTTAAACACAGAATTGTTAGATTATTTATCAATTTTTGGTATTTCCAGTGTTTTTGGTGTAATTAATAAAATAATAGTAATAAAAATAAATAGATTTAAAATGCTGTATAACGACCATATAATTTAATAAAATCTTGTGTATTTTTTTTCTAAACTTACTCTTTTTCTGGTGTGATTTTATTTTTTGAAAAGCCATCTGACACACACGCGAACACAGCAAAAAAAAAAAGTAAACAACAAATAAATCTTTAAAAATGCCTAAAATCTTTCTTTTGCATTTAATTTTTAGTTTGATGAGTGGAAATCGAGTTTTTTTTTGCTTTTTTGCTGCCGGCATTCGTCAAAATGCAAATTTTTTAATTTGCGATGCCGCCTACACCCACTCAATAGCACACACACAGTTGCGGGAGAGAAACGCACGTGACACACACACACACACACCGTCGCACACGCACACAATTATGTAATGCTTAGCAGCTGTTTTAATATTTTTTTTCAACATAAATCTATGCAGCAGTGAATATAAATATAATTGCTAAAAAAAAAATACAAATAAAAAGCAAACCACTGGTGGAAAATGCGAAAATAATTGTGGAGAACGTGGAAAGACGGCAGCGCGGAAAATTCGCATTGATTTTGAGCCCGCTGCTGGCAGAATTCGACTGACAAAACGGATAGAACGCTAAAAGGCAGAGGAAAGCTGAGAGGCAGACAGTGAGAGACAGAGAGAGCGAGAGAGAGAGAGAGAAAACGCGAGAGAATGCTGGCCTGGTCCTCTCCGAGCAGGCGAGCGAAGAGCGTTCACAGGAGCTCAGCGAAAGGAGCACAGGATATCACAGTCGGCGTCGACGCCAGCAGAGCAGTGACGGCGACGCAACTAGTGCGACATCCGCGCCAGTGTTTCTCGGTCAACGTTGACGCCGACTCCGCTGTCTCTGCAGCTGCTTCGGCGGCCGTTTTACAACACTGTTAAACTGACACTGCAATCGACTAACGAGCGAAAAATGATGTCAGCGCAGACATTTTCCCGCCAAAAAATAGTTTCTTACATAGAATAATCAATAATAATTCGAGGTAATTATTGCCTTTATAAGAATTAATTAAATTATTGTAAAATCTAAAAAAATGTCTGCTATTTAAAGTCAATTTAAAGAACAATTGCCAATATTTCATGCTATTTATAGCAATAAATAAGCCCCCAAAGAAATCATTTTCATAAAAATTCTATAGTTATTACATTCAAAATCAAGAATAAATATTGATTTTTTTTGTTAAACATCAATAATTACTAGCCCAATGGAGAGGATCAATATACTAACTAACAAATTGATTATTTCCTATAATAAAAATCACACAGATATTTCAATTTAGGAATTTCCTTTACGGACAGTTTTAATTTAGTTTTATTTTGGCAAATGTCAATACTCGATTGGACTACCTTTTGTTTGGGTATTAGCAAATTATAATGACGACACAGAGAAAGTAGCGAAATATTAGATATATTTTATCGAAATATGAATATTTAATATTTCTACATACGATGGAATAATCGATAAAAAGTAGGCGGCGTGTAAATTGTGTACAAAGTATCGGAATGGAAGTGGAATGTCACGCGCAGGCGAAGGACATCACTCACACACACACAAGAGACGTGTGAGTAGTGTGAAAGTGTTGCCAACGAAACGCAAAATCCGGAGCACACACACACATACGCGAGAGAAAAACAGCTGTGCCCGAAAAGTTCTGACTTTAAACTGTTTATTTTCTTCGTTTTTATTTTTTTACTTTTGACTGGCGTTGCCAGGCGAAACCCGCACACGTGCACAGGAAGTTGACAACACTGGCTTTACCCTTGTATGTGTATGTGCCCCTGCAAAAGTTTGTGGGCGTTGGTGTGCATGTGTGATTGTGTGTGTGATATCGTGCAATCGAATACCGTGCAATAGTCAACTCTCTCTCACGCTCTCCTGCCTCTCCGTCTTCCCATTTGCACTTACAGTTACTTCCTTCCTCTGCTGCTGCTCTCTTCCTCTAGGCAGCCATCCCGCTCGCACCCTTGCAACCTGCACGCTGGCCTTATATTATAGCCAAGGAATTTCTTTTTACAGTGAAACCCTGCAAATGCGGGACACATAATTTAAAAGTAACTACCTACATTAGAATTGTAAATACAAAAAAAAATGTATGAAATTATTATTAATCTACAATCAACATTTACAATTTATTTTGGTCCAACTTCTCAATATCCGGTTAAGGCCGAATTGTTATCTTATCGTAAATTCAATAAAAGACTGTAGACTCCCATAAGTTTCCCATAATTCAGTGGCAAATAATATGGACTTCCAACTTTAGTTTCTTCAAAGAGTATTGAAACGACTAGCCGATATATACTGTACTTGTTACTAAGCACGCCCCCATATGCATATGTATAATCGCCATACATTGCTGGGCATAAAAGGATAACACATTTTAGAATAATGTGCTGTCGTCATTTTCAATGTCACTTTCAGTGCAAACGTTGCACTTTGCAGCCGCAATAATGAAATACACAACAACAGGCGCACACACAAAGAGTTTTCGCACAAATTTCGTTTTATTTAATTTAAATTCCTTTGACCGGCAGACTGTTAATTTTATGGAAACGTCGCCATAGCCTCCAACGGACGTCGTACAGTAGAAATTCAATAATCTCAACTGTTCAATACCATACCAGAGTAGTTGAGAAATCATATATATAATAAATAAAAACAAATTGTGGTTTTAGGGCGACATTAGAATGAGTACGAACAAATCCCTCTTAATTAACAATTTAAACAGATTTATTTAGCTTTTAGAAGATATACTTTAGAGGCTTAGATAAAGAAATATGTTATACTCCCAAATATTATTTATAGGATTTATTTCGTGAGCTAGCTTATATGCTTTCTAGCTTAAGCCTTCTGGTTATATAAATATTAGCATTGGCAAAACTCTCGTTTAGGAATTAGTCCTGTACAATCAATTACCGTGACAGTCTACCAACAAATGAGTTATTTGCCACCTCTTAAATAACAAATAAAAAGAAACACTTGACGCACTTTCAGTCGGAATCTTCACATCTTTCTTTGTTGTTCCTAACAATCCCAGGCTTCACCAGTGGAAATTGTTTTTCTATACAAAACAAAACGGCATCCTCAGACAATTGACGTTAATGTCAAATTGAATGCAAGTTAAGAGATTGTAAACCCCATAATCAAACCTATAATTGGTGTTATAAAACCCACAACTCATCAGGTGATCAAATATGGCAATAGCAATGATCCAAGTCGCGTGAGAACCACCACTATAAAACATCTTGGATATAGAGCAAATATTTTGCAAGTAATTTTTAAAGAATACCATTAAAACAGTGTGCTAAATCCAAAATTAATCGAAAAATGTATCTTTACTATGAAGATTCTTCTCCTTAACAGACAAATAAGAGAGTAATTAAAAATAATAAAATATATATAAAATTATTATGGTTTTTCAAGGAAAATAAATATCTGATCTTACAGATCTTAATATTCCAATATCACAGGATTGTTTGTATTTAGATTTTGTAAGATAATAACTTTAAGTTAAGTAATTGAAATCTTTTAAATTAATTTTTATAATACGATTTTTATTAATAGTAGAGTAAAAATATAAACAAAATTCGAAGAACCCTTTTTTCTACATAATAATTGCCTGATTAATACTTGTATATATTATAATATAATTTTTCTCAAGTTATTAAAAAAAAAATACAGTTAAATATAATATATGTAAAACAATTTCCATTTACGTGTGATTATTCCTAAGGCCAGAATTTTACATTGCTTACATAGCTTGATTATATTTATAGTCCTCTGAATCTACTCACTTGTCTTGAATTTTGGCTCCACTGTGCGCCGGCAGTGCCGCTGACGTCGACGTCAACGTCGACGCAGTCGTAGGCGTGGGCGTAGGACAAACAACAATGTGCAGCTAGCTCGCGCTTTGGCGTGTGTGTTTGTTTGCTTTTTTGCAACAATTCGCATTATTTTTGTGATTCTTCCATTTGTTTGTAATTTTTTTTTATACTTTGCTTGCTTGCAACACTCAAAAAAAAAAATGATTCGATTATCGGAGGCACGCACAGACACCACGCTGAGAGAGACACGCGACACTCACATACACACATACACATGTAAACTTGTTCACCACAGCGGAGGTTCTGACGTCGTCGGCAGCGGCAGCGACTGCGCGGCCGGCAGCGGGTGTGCTTGTGTAACGCAATTTCCTCGCTTTCCCAGAGCGCCTGTGTGCATTTGTACTAAGCGACAACAAAAAATACCACCTCTAATTCGCAATTAATCTATTATATCGTGTATTAGTTTCAAAGAAATTCCACCAACGCACACAACAAAAAAAAGAAAAGGCACGCATGGTGTGAAAAGAAAAAACTAAAGAAGAAGCACACACACACACAAGCACATGTACGGCGCACGCACACAGAGGAGAGCGGCGCTTTTTATTTCGAAAGAAAATTATTAATGCTAGATTTGCTTGCTTTTCGCGTTTATGTATACGTTTTCCTTCGTTTTTTCAGTTTTTTTTCTTGCTTTTCATTTTCATTTTTTCGATTGCTTTCTTTTACTCACAATCGCACTCACACACACACTCAAACGCTCTGCTGACTTTTTTTTGCCTTTTGCTACACCTTGCTTCCGTTTTTTGTACCTTTCACACTCGCATCGCACAAAAAGGCGAAAATGAGAACAAGAATAAAAAAATAATAATTTGGGGAAAGTCGAGGAAAACTCCCGTATGTTGCGGCACTTTTCTTTCGGTGTTTTTTTCTCTAATTTTTTGTTGTATTTTGTTTCGCACGAGAATTTTTTTCGTTGGCACTTTTCGCTATGTCCGCTTTGCAGGCTCGTTTAGCGCCACCTCCGCTTTCAACTCCGTGTTCTCGTTCTAATTACTTTTACTTTACTTTACTTACAACGCGTGCGTTTTAATATTTTTTGTCGGTTTTATCGGTTTTTTTTTTCACTTTGCACTTGGCGTTAGCTCGCTCTCTCCGACTGGCCCTCTCTCGTTCACTCTGACGGTTCTCTGGGTTATTCGTGGGTTTTCTTTTTTTTTTCTCGGTTTTCTTTTTGTTCTTTTTCGTTTTCGGACAACAAAAAAAATATCTGTATATTTTGTTGGGAAAATGATTATTTATCGATATCGGAGGCGAAACAAATCGACTAATGGCGGCGGCCCGCTATGTATATACATATACATATATATTCTGAACTGAGCGTGTGTATGCGTGCAAACTGCAACAACAACAGCACTCTCTAAGAGCAGCAGCAACAACAACAAGCACACGGCAGCTACTTACACTTTCACTAAAAAACGAAAAAATAATATACATATAGTGCGCCGCGCGATCTCTTCCTTCGTGTTTTGTTGGCAACTAAAAATGCGATTCGATTGCCCAACGCGAGAACATTGCACGATAGTTAGTCGATTGTTCGATTGGATTTTAGTAGGGGTATTCCGCCGATAAGTTCTGATGTTCAGTGGAAACTTAGCTGTTATCAAAATATTTGAAAAGTTGAATATAAATTTAAATTGGTCCCATTCTCCATTTAAAAATAAAACAAAGGACTGTTTTTATTTTGTTGTTTACTCGGTTTTCTTTTTGTTTTTTTCGCTTACGGACAAAAAAAATATCTGTATATTTTGTTGGAGAAATGAATACTTATCGATATCGGAGGCGAAGCAAATCGACTAATGGCGGCGGCCCACGATAATTAGTCGATTAGATTTTATTAGGGGAACTCCGCCGATAAGTTTTGGTGCTCAGTGTTAACTGTTATTAAAATATTTTAAGTTTAATTTAAATTTAAATTCTCCCCTTTCTCCCTTTAAAAATAAAACATAGGACTGATTTTTTTTCTTTTGTTTTTACCACTGTATAACATATTGCCCTATAATTGATTTAATAATTATAAATATTGTATAATAACGTATGTATGCGGCGTAAAATCTTGGAAAAAGTTTAACATCTTATAAGTACGCGGAAACAAAGGGTTAAAGTAAGTAAATAAAGACACACACTGTCGGTAAATACGGGAAACACGGTGTGTAAAAAAATAATACGGTTTAATGGGGAATTTCCACGGGGCAGGATTGGGATTGGGTCTCCATTTGGCCAAACAACAAACAACGAACGAGCGAACGAACAAGAGACGGATATTTCCTAGTAGGGAATCTGGTTCTGGTAGTACTGGATCATGTCGTAGGTACGCGTGCGGAAGTTCTGGTATGAATTGCGGATGACGGACAGCATGTGGGCAGCCGCCTCCTTGTTATTCTTGGTGGCCACAAAACGCTGCTTCAGCAGATTGATCGTCTGCCCACGGAAGCACGGCAGTCCGGTGTCGAGCATCAAGGATACGAGCGATACAATCGCATCCTGATACGGCCGGACGGCGAGGAAGGCCTGAACGCACAGCTCGCAGAACCATTTGAAGGCCGGCGAGTCCATTTTGCCGCCCATAATCATGACCATTTCGTCGGTGAGCTTCATGTCCGGCTCGAAGCCGATATTACCACCGGGCGATGACTCGAACATAAAGCCAAAATCTAGGGGAAGAAGGAAGATTATCCTCTGGCAGAAGGGAACTATGACTACACACAGACTCACCTATGTGTATGATGTGGCCATCCTTGTCGATCATTATGTTGCCATTGTGGCGATCCTTGATCTGCAGCAGATACCCTATTAGCGAGTAGGCTGCCATCGACTTGACAAAGTTGGCCCGTGCCGCCTGGAACTCCTTGGAGCTCTCGTCGCCATACTGATGCTGGAAATACTCGGACAGTCCACTGTCCGTCTGCCGGCCGAGCTGGTCCCGCGACTTGGCATTGGGCACGCACTCAATAACGCCGCACTGCAGGGGAGATTCTTGGGATTAGGAACTCACAATTCGAGTCGCTGGTGAGCACTTACCCCGGGAGCTGTGGCCACCACGCGATAGGGGAACAGGAACAGGTCGAGTCCCACCTGCTGGAAGATATTCTTGAAGATGGTGATCACCTGCAGGGCCAGCATGTCCTGGCGCACATCGTCGCCCACCTTAAAGATGGCCGCCTGCCACGATTCCACGCCCAGGGTCATCTTGGCATCCTCTTGAGAGTTCTGTAATAAACAAAGGGCTTAGGGACATTGCAAGACTCATGTTTCGAGTGTTGCCAGCATCCTTCATCAGTGCTTAAGGCTCCTATATCATAAATATGAAACTCTTGAAGGTATTTCTGGCAGAAAAATGTAGAAATTGATAATGTTCAAGATGCTACTTAAAAGCTTACCGGATTATTGGACACCTCCATGGCTCGCGTCTCCAGCTCGGTGATGCCACAGCGATAGACTCGGAAACGGGCCAGATACGGCGCCTTGGCCGCACTCTGCATGGGCGTGCCACTGCTGTAGTCAATGTCCAGGACCATGGCCTCCGGATTCGAGGGCAGATAGCAGCCGCCCTGCACCTTGATCCTGCTAAGCGCCGCCAGGCACGCGTTCTTCCGCTCAATGCCCTTGGGGAAGGAACGGATCTCGCCCGATACGGCCGTGATCTTGCCAAAGAAGTCAAACTCTCGCTCGTAGAATCTCTTGGCGGCGCCCGAGAACGAGGAGATAATACTTAGCGACAACTGATCCAGCGCCTCGTACAGATTGGGATCCTTATGCTGCTGGTCCTCGTCCATGTACATGTTCGTCTGCATGTTCCAGATCAGCTGATGGGCCACAATCTGCGAGCGTCGCGATATATTCTTGATAAACTCCACCACATAGCCCATGGTATCGTGCCGGAGGGCCTGCACCAGCTGCGGTATATACGGGAGGACCGATTCCGCCGGATACGAGGAGAGGGTCTTCACGGCATACTGTGCCGTTAGGGGATGCGATGGATATTGGCGCGAGAAGTAGGCCAGAGCTTGAATGGGCGTAACCGGCGACCAGGAGAGTATGTACACGAGATCGGGACTCTCCTGCAGCAGGTTCTTGGTGGTGCACAGGTACTTGAGCGCCTCCGGGATATGGCAGACGGCAATGGGATCGGAGCAGACGAGACGTGACACCTCCTCGTCAATGATCTCGGCGTTCTTGATGCGCTGCGGCAGGAAGACGGCCAGTGCGGGATTGTAGCACCAGGCGAGACGGGCGTAGTCCCGCCAAACGTTCGGCTTGTACGGCCGAGTGCGCCACTCCGTGATCTGTTCCTCGCCTAAGGAAGGGGGAAGTATTAGAATTATAATGAAAATTAGAATCAGAGAGAGATCTCACCTGGCACCGTGAGGTCTGGAAGGCTGTTGGGATTATACCACGTGATGAGGAACTCCAGCTCGACGGCCAACAGCTCGAGGATCAGGTTGCGCTTCTTCATGTAGTCCTTGTCGTACGAATCCTTCTGATACTGCAGCCGCTTGGAGCGATTCGAGCGCTTCGACAACGTCGATGTCGAGTGTGGAATGGTATTGTACCAGCCGCTGTTACTCCCGCCGCCGGCACCGCCCACGCCCATGCCGACGGCATTGCCGCTGGTGCTCATGGAGCGGCCATAGTCCGAGACAATGCCACCGCCGCTGATCAGGGAAGCCGTCTCCGGATTGTTACGCACGGCCAGCATTTGTGTGGAGCTCACCGAGGCATTGGTCAGGTCATAGTCCCCGACCTCGGACGTCACCAGGTGCTTCTTTTCGCTGCGCATCGTCTGCCAGAACTTGAGCAGGATCAGTATATCCTCGAGCAGCTGCTCCCGGCTCTGGTTCGGACAGGTGGGCGGGCCACAGAAGTAATCGAGGGCATTCGAGTAGATCCGCTCCCGGAGTATGTTGCGCGCCAGCGACTTGGGTATGGTGTTGCCCTGCAGCAGCGACAGGCCGCACTGCAGCAGCTTGAAGCGGCAGCCGACCGTGGAGACCTGGCGGTTCTGCTTGCTGCTCTTCAGTATGGGAAGACAGCGATGTAGCAGCAGGCAGAACATCTCCACCTTGTCGCGGTTACAATACTTGGCCGTGTCCACCATCTCGGACAGGAGCTGCAGCCAGATCAGATGGGGAGCGATCAGGATGGGCTTGCTCACGAGCTTGCAGCCCTCGTAGGCGGCCAGGGGATGGGTGACCTCCGTTTCCCAGGCGAACAGCCCCATTCGCTTCTCGAAGGTCGTCTGCCAGGCGCTTACCATCTCCTGGATGAAGCACAGCTCCAGATCCTGGCGTGCAGTTAGCACCCACTGCCAGCACTCCACCGCCGTCTCCATGGCGGATTCGGTGAACAGCTCCAGCTGCGAACTGGCCACCGCATGGAGGAGCTTCCGATCGATCTCCGAACAGATGATGAGGTAGGCGGTGGCCCGCCACAGGGCTCCACGATGCCGGGCGTCGCTCTTCTCGGAGCACGCCTCCCACACATCGCTGACCAGTCGATCGGCCAGTCCCGCCTTATCCTGCTCACTGAGCACCGACAGCAGGCCGCTGATCTCGCCGGCGTACTTGCTGCGTAGGCACAGAACCGACACGAATCGCGGCGTATCCGAGTTGACGCAACTGGGCCGCTTGCTCAGCGTTCCCGTTCCCGTGCCCGGATGCATGGCACTGCTGCTGACCACCGAATCGAAGGCCAGCGCCAGGCCACTGTGGTGGGCCAGCACGGGCGTTGGTATCTGATTGGGATACTCCTGCAGATGCGAACGAGTCGATCTCGGTGCCCACTTCATTGCCTCGTTCACAATGCCCTGGCACCGGTCGGCGAAGTCCTTCAGGCGCAACTCCCGTGCCGGCAGCGAGTCCATCAGTTGCAGGGTGTACGGTGTGGAGACCACACGCAATGTGGGCGTCTCCTCGTTGGGATCCAGGCTGAGGGAGTAGGCCAGCAGCTGGAGGATGTCCAGCATGCACCAGAGAACGCGGCGATTCCACAGCAAATGCGGGAAGCGATCAACCAGAAAGGACAGGTACTGATCGGCCACCACCTGGATGGGCTTATGGATGTGATTGAAGTAGACCAACAGCAGCGTCGCCTGCGACTCCAGCACCTTCTCCCGGATCTCATCGTGGGCATACAGCACGTTGCGGAACTTCTCAAAGACCTGGTCGGCCACACTGCAAAGTTTGGGATAGGGATTAGCTGTAAGGACTTGCCAAGCGGCCGAGGGGTATCTTCTTACCACTTGACACACTGCCAGATCCCCGTCTTGTCCCGCTGCAGGGCCGTGTCGCAGAGATAGCTCATGATGGGCTCCAGACTCGGCTCATCGGCGTTCTCCACGCGCAGCATCTCCAGCCAGTAGACGCTGAGCAGGTAGGTGCACTGGGCAAAGGTCAGCTTGTTGATGGCCGTGGCCACGTTGTCCGTGGAATGCTCGAGGAGAACCAGGATCTGGCTACGCAGCTCGTTCACCGAATCGCTCTTGATGGCCAGCGTATAGTTGAGCTCTCGCATGTCCGACTTGTGGGCATTTTGCGAGATGAGTAGCGGTGACTTGGCCGCTATCTGCTGGACACCCTGATACCAGTCCGCCGGCCATAGGCGGGCGTTCGTGAAGCCCATGACCACGCAATAGGCCCAGAAGTCCTTGAAGAGCTTGTGCAGGCGCTGGCGGGGATTCTTGATCGGCGGAAGGCGGCGCACCAGTACCGCAATCACCGGTATTAGCATGCCCAGATTACCAGCACGCGAGCTGGCCTTCTGGGCGCCCGGGGTATTGTCGTAGCTGCGCTCACCATCCAAACCGATCTGCACGAACAGCTCCAGCAGCTTGCCCAGCAGCTCCAGCATCTCGGAATCGCCCTGGATGTTCGCAGCTATATTGCCCAAGGCATTAACCACCGCATCGGAGACATGATGGAACTGCTTCCTATGCTCCGGATCCGAGTTATACGCCAGCGAGGCCGATTGCACTGTCACGCGCGAGAACATCTTCATGATCTCGTCAAAGACATGCGTCTCGCACTGCGAGATGATCATGCAGCCCAGCTGGTCGACAATCAAGGCATTCTGCTCCGATGGCACCTTGCAGAAGCGCTGGATGAAGAACTGCAGGATGTTTTGCGTCGTCTTTGAGGTATCCTTGAGCGCCACAGCCACATGGCCCAGCATCACGATGATGTTCAGGCTCACCAGGTTCGATTCGCTGTGCCAATCAGAGGATTAGTTGGAAATTATTCAATTATTAAGGGGTACGCACCTCTCTGACTTCTCGGCGGTGAACAGGCGATTCGAGACATTGGCCACCAGCGCTGGGACACAGAACTGATCCAGCGTGTGAGCCGCTCTCAAGGCAATGGATAAGTTCTCGATGGCTGCATCCCGCAGGGCCTCGAAGGCGGCATGGCCACTGCGCCCAGTGCTGCCGCTGCCCGGCGCCTTGCCGGCGGCATTCTCTCCAAAGATGTCGACGACGGCCCGCGAGTCCGAGTGCTGGACCACAATCTTGAACGGAGTCAGCTCCTTCTCCTTCTTCTGCTGGGCCAGCGTTTGCATGGCATGGGCATGTAGCTTGCCCAGAATGGGACTGGGATCCACCAGGAAGTCACGAAGATACGATATCGATGTACCCGCTATATTGGGGAACTTTTGGGCCAGCTTCCCGAGCCCCTCGAGGCACACCATCAGCAGCGGCATGTGATCCATCACGATCTTGTGGCTGAGCACCAGGTTGAGCTTCTGGGAGAGACGTCCACATAGCTTGTCCGCCTCTGTGTTGTGGGTTGAGATGAGGATGAGGAGGAGTTGAAGAGAGCGGTTAATACTTTACAATTGCAACATTTTGCGATATTTGTCTTTCGGTTTGCAAACAAGGGAACAAGGAACCAATAATTATAATTAATTAAGTTGAGCAGGAGGAGGAGGATGTTGTGGATCTGGTGGTGGAGGATAATGTTGCAGCATGCAGCGAACATAGGCCAGGCAAAAATATATTAACAATAAGTAGGTAAGCCACAAAACCGAAGAAAAAGTAAGCATTAAGAAGGGAAGAAACCACACTCTCGGCTTTTGATTTGAGTTTAATTAATTCCAATAACTTTTCAATCTAAAGATATAGTTTCCCCCGATTCTTAACAATCAGTTTTGTGGATATAGAATATAGTATACAAAAAAGTCGAAACTAGGACTGGATAGTACAAAAAACACGGCTTCTCTTGACCTTTCTTCAATAAAAATTGCAAGCCATTCTGCAGGGATGGCACATTATAGTCGACGTCAACTGAACCATATTCCGGGTTCCGGCCACCAAAAAACACAAAATTACAAACAAAAAAACTATAAGAAACTAAAAGGAAATTAAAGGAAATTAACTGAAAATTTATTTTGAGCAAAATGAGAGAGAGAGAGAGAGGAAACACACACTTTCTTCAGAGGAAAATGTACTTGGGAAAGTCTATTAACTTGAAAAGTATTTGGAAAACCTTTGCCTAGGAATTTTGGGTAGTTTTTTAAGTAATTAATATAAGGAACAAGGTTCCTAGGCTCACTGATTGCTTTCTGATCGAAAAAGTTAAATATTAGATAAACTTCTCGTAAAAACTAACCGGGTTTCTGGATGTCGGTAATTTATATGAGCGATAAAGTATAACAGAGTGCTGTTAAGCACTGAAGGGTGCCTGCAAAGCGCAGGATTTATTTCTTCTTTAGTTGGCTAGAACTGGTTGGGAATTCTAGAACAAAGCAAGTGTGCTTTAGACTTTGTTCTAATCCAAACATTAACGATTGATTTAAAACCAATAATATTTAGTAAATAGTTTTAAATAAATTAGCTTTTAGAATTTAAATCGACTTTTAGTAAATAGTAATTAATTAGCAGATGATCACAGCTATTAAATATATGTATATTGAAAGTAAACTATTCCTTCCCCTGCACAGCTATAAGCCATATCTTTCCCTCTCTCTCATATTCGTAAATATATTTGTAGCTGCTTTTTTTGAGATTTCGCATTTAATTATTGCCATTATTGGTTATTGCGCGTTGAGCTGGAATATCAAGATCTGCGATCTGCGATCTGTCTATATTCCCGAGCACAGGATCTTCGCTTACCCGTCTCATCGCGTATGGCCCAAACCAGGAGATCCACGCACGCCGCATTCGCCATCACATTGACCTTGTACTTGTTGACCACCGCAATGCCGTTCTCCTCGCGCCGCTCCCGTTCCTGGTCCTGCTGCTTGTTCTGCAGCTCCGTCTGCCCGTTGAGGAACAGCCGCTTGACGAACTCCTGCACATCCTTGGTGAACGGCGTGGGCAGGTCCACCTGATGCTGCAGCAACTCACGCAGCAGGGTGACCAGGACGAGGTTAAGCGTTTCCGAGAAGCTCTTGTAGCAGTAGCCCTTGATCTGGTGCAGCGAGAAGATGTCGCTGGCCTGCTCGTCCAGGTGCTCCAGCGTGTCCTTGGTGAGCAGCTTCTTGGACACGGCAAAGATGGTCTGCAGATGCTGGATGGGAAACGGCGGCACTCGGTACAGGGGCCGGGGACCGCCTTTTGTCGGCGACTCGCAGACACGCATGTTCGGGAACTGGTTGAAGCTGGAGCCGTAGCGCGTGAAGAAGTGCGTCCGGGGATCGTACGGCACGGAGAAGTAGCTGTGAAGCAGCAGCTTGTGCTTTCCTGTGGCGTATCGGTGGCGTGCATCGTCGTGGTGGCCATGGTTCTGGGCCTGCGCCAGGCTGCCGGACATCGAGCGTGGTATTATGGGTCGGAATTGATGTGTGGCGGCCAGGCGTTCGCTGCTGCTGAAGGATCCGCCGCAGGTGCCACTAGCGCTGCTGCTAGAACCGGTACCATCACGCCCCCATCCCCGCTGGATGGGCAGTAGTTCCGGCGGAAAAATGCGACAAAGCAGCGGCGGATCGTTGCTGGCATAGCGGCCCATCGATCGGGCCAATCCGAAGAGCAGTGGCACCGTCGCCTTGCACAATATAATCGGTGGCGGTGCGGAGCTGCTGTCCCTGCTGGACTTTACAATGTTGGCCAGGGCGCCGAGGGTCTCCACCTGGTTGAGAATGATCTCCTCGCGAGAATCGGGACATTTGGCTGCAATGTCCGAGAGCAAGGTGTTCAAACAGAAGCTGAACTTCTCAGCCGAGGGAATGCGAACTCCTAAAAAGGAAACATTTAATTAAATATGTTATTTTTTGAAAGAACCTTAAGTACAACAGATGGTTTTGCCATTCGATTTTCATATTCCAATATAGAATATATATATTAAAGCTTTTGTTTGGGATAAATGCACAATGTCCTTTAGTGGATCCGAATCTGAGTGAGGTTACAGCTAGTAGTCGCTATAAATTCACTTTGCAAGGTCTAGAATAAACTGAAATTCTTCCAAATTCTATTCCCTTTCAAGGAGTTTAAGGTCAAGTTCAGAGCTATGGATTTTAATTAAAACCGAAGGCGACCACACATCAGTGTCACAGTGACATTTCGTATTTGAAATAATTGAAATACTTACGTTCGACTTTGCTGCTCCGAGCATCATCGATCCAGACGGCCTTCGGCAGGCATTTGGCCAAACGCAGCAAGTAGGGCACGATCTGGGACTCGTGCTGGCAGCCGCCTTCCAGGAAGTATATGCCCAAGGCAATCACCGCATCCTGGGCGCGTGTGTCCAAGCAAAAGACACCGGCTGCGTTCTCCTGGGGGCAATACCGGAATAGGGTCTGCACCTGTAAGGGAAAGAGTGTTGAGGTGCAATTAGTACAGAGTCATAACTTGTAAAGTAAGTAATTGTAGTACAACCTTAAATTTCTTTACGAAATTTCAATAATATATATAATTTGTGGCTTCTATGATGGAGACATTGGTATAATAATATTTATATTATTATTTAATTAGGGCTTAAATCAAGTTTGTTAGGCAATTTCGCAAAGATTTCTTGAATTAAAACTAAACTAAACTTTTGACTCCTGGTTCAAAAATAAAATACAAATAATTCAAGTTTAAACAAAGGAGAAAGAAGAAGTCATAATTAAATTAAATAATCTATTAAAGATATATAATGGTATTTTTTGCGTTGGTTTTCTGAGATCATCAGTTGTGTCTTAATTAGGATTAAATTCCTGGTTTTCGAGCACTTGTAGGTTATTTACTTAAGCCAGATTTTTTATCAATTAATACAGATAGTAAATTGATTTTAGTTGCGTTAATTAAATTAGTTAATTATCACATACACTGGCACAAGGATAAGATCCTCAACAGAACCTCTTTTGTTATTATTTAAATTGTGTTCCTCTCAGAAAACACTTGTGTTTTTAGTTACTTTTCTACTTAGGCACTTTAGATTTAAACTTGATTAAAAAACAATTTAAAGTTAAGTTAAGTTAAGTTACGTTAAGTTAAAGTTGTTATTTCCGAAAGTTTTGAAGGCCGCCAGCTCACATTTTCCGGATGATTTATGTTTGACCGATTTGATGTAGTGTTATCGCCGCAAAGATTAAATTCCTAATATAACATTAATTGGGCTATATGGCCAATATGGGCTACATCATCACTAGACAGCCAGGTAGTCAGCCCGCCCCACACTGCCGCGTATCTCTGGGCCGACCCCGCACACGCATGTCTGTTTTTTTATGGTCGCCCCCCGTTCAAGGTCGTGCGAAAAAGTCGATGACTGACTTTCGCTGAAACTTGTGTCCGCTGGTTGGGGATCGGGGGTATGTACCTTCTCCCAGGGCGTGGGCTGGATCCCGGCCAGGACGCGGGCCAGGCACAGGACCGTGCGCTGGTACGTGTATTTATCCGAGGCGGTCATCGTCATTGTGGCTCCCGCTCCTGGTCCACGGCGCTCGTTCACCTGCTCCACCAGCTCCTCTCTCCTCGTCGATCGTCGTTTCGGTTCGCTTCGCCGCCTGTGCGTTCAATTTGGTGTGCAAATGGTTTCGCTAGGCGTTCGTCATTATCGTTATTTCGCTTGCAAATCGGTTTTAATAGTTTTTATTTTTCTATTTTGTTGTCGGCCAGTGTGACCGTTTAGCCCTGCTGGGATTAGTCAACTGGTTCGATTGTCGACGATTGGAACCAGCCTATCGGTTATCGGTAAAGGAACTTTACATTGGCCACTAAGTCCGCTTATGTCCGTTATGATAAATTTAAATTTAAATTTAATTTAATTAAAGATTTGCTTTTATCTTAAGTTAACACTAAAAAAGGCTTTGGTTATGAAATTTCATCAGTTTAAAATCTGTTTACTTTATGTATATGTTATAAATAAGCTTCAAGCAATTTAATTGTTATATAATAATTAAAATATAATATATATATATATTATATAAATATGTATATACAATATTTCCTAACTAAAAACCATTGTGAATAAATTTGCTTCTATTTTGCAATAAGCTCAATGGTTCTTTGATTTATTTTGAAAGTTTTAGCTTCTTTTTATGACTACTATGTAGTTTAAGTAATATTTTAAAGTCAATTTTCTTAACGTTCTTCATCCAGTGAGCTTTCCTTATTAGATCTTTTCCTACTTCTTACTTTAAAGGGTATTTCCCTAATAAAACCTAATCAAGAAACTTTGATTCTCTCTAGAAATGGGCCACAAACGCTTAGTGGTTAAGTTCGCCATTACGGTGGCCCTAATCGTTGGCTCCCTGACAGCGATGGGCTTCTATGCCGGCTTCAAGCACGAGGTGGTCAAGTTTAAGACGATGCTGGCCAGCATGGTGCTGACGCTGCTGTTCCAGTATCTGATCGGGGATCCGATCAAGTTCGTCATCCTCTCTATCGACCAGGCATGGTGGCCGCGGCGCATCTACATTCCGCCGCGGATGACCAAGCCCGACACCATCGACCGGATCGACTTCCTGAAGCAGCGTCTGGCCAGCCAGCGGGCGAACCTGGTGATATCCTCGCGGTACCGCAACTGGCACCTCAACGAGCGGTACAAGGTGATCGCCCAGGATGTGCTCATCTACGGACTGTACTTCCTCTGCCTGATGATCATGGTGCTGGTGGCTCAGGACGAGATCTCGTACCACAACACGCGGATCATCACGACCCTGTTCTGGGAGAATCACACGGACTACTATGGCCTGAAGGAGGTGTACTTCCTCAACCAACTGTTCGACTTTATCGAGTCCACGCTGGTCATTGCCTTCAATGCCAACTCGACCGTCGGCGGATCCGGCGGCGCCGGGTGGGTGCACGCGGAGCAGACGGTGATGCTGGGCGTGGTTAGGCTGCGCCAGGTGCGCGTTTTAGATCCCAAGTTTGGCTTGGAAGAACCGGAGTTCTCCGAGATGTACTACATGCCCGACTGGCAGCTTCCCTATCGCCGGCTCACCTATGCGGACAAGTACTGGCGCGTCTTCGAGCCCTGGATCCCCATTACGATCAGCTTCGAGTTCCTCGACGGCCTCCTCATGAACTTTAACCATGTGGGCTACCTCAACACGTATCCGGAGCTCGTCGGCTACGTGAGTCTGCTGGCCAGGAGCACGTCCAACACCAAGAAGGTGGGTAAATTCTTAAATAATAACTAAACCTAGAAACCATTCTTTGACATCAAAAGGAGTTAGAGATTAAGGTTGTCCTAAAATTCAGAGCCCTTAAATTTGGCTCAATAATAAAGGGATCTCTCCAATCCGGTCTCTCTCTCTCTGGAGAGAAAGAAGGCGGTACATTGCAGGTAAAGTGTGAAAGAGGGAGCGAGAAAGAGATAGGACACACACCTACAAGAGAGCTCGGGCTAAGAGCACCAGCCACTTACCGCCTGCGTTGCTCTAGAATTCCCAACGAGTTAACGAGTTATAAATATTGTAAATTATTACTCTCCCTACTATCCCTAGATCTTGGACTATCTCATCGAATACCATTGGCTAACCCTTAATACGTCGGCTGTGTTCATTGACTTCACGCTGTACAACGTGGACGTGAATCTGTTCACGATATGCACGCTGCGCGTGGAGAAGACGCCATTCGGGGGGATAATGTCGCACGTGGAGGTGGACAGCGTGAAGCTGATGGAGGATGTGGACCAGATGCCGTACACCGTCCTGCTCCCCATGCTCATCTACATCGTGGTGGTGATCCAGTTCTCGCAGACGCTGATCATCAGGCTGTGGTACGAGCCGAAGCTCCTTAAAAGCGTTTGGAACAAGCTGGATCTGGTCATTTGCACGCTCAACCTAGTGGTTGTCGTGATGGTGGTGGTGCGCGAGTCGCTCGTTTCCAATATGATGAAGAAAGTGGCCGGGACCAGCAAGATGGAGTTCATTGACTTCCGTCGCCCGTCGCGGCTGCACCAGATGACCACCATAATGGTGGGCTTCCTCATCTGCATCACCACGCTCCGGCTGTGGCGAGTCCTCCAGTTCTCTAGCATGTTCCAGCTGTTCACGAGGACCCTGTACCTGGCCTGGACGCCCATGGCCAGCACGGCAATGGTGATAGTCATATTCCTCGTGGGTTACTGCTTCGCCGTGGTCACCATCAATGGGAATTACAGCAGCAACTTTAATCGCTTCATCAAGGCCATGGCCATGTGCATGTGCTATGCCTTTGGGTTCAGCAATCAGGTGGATCCCTCGGAACTGTTCCATGGCGGCAGGTGGCTAGGGATATTGCTTTACGCCATCCTGGTCTTCGTCATCGCCGTCCTCCTCGTCAATGTCTTTGTGTCTTTGATCAATTATTACTTTACGGTGTCCAAGGGGATGCGGGATTTGAAACACGATAATCACATCAACTTCTTTCAGTTCCTGCGCGTCGAGTATCCCAACTTGTTTAGTTGCTTTCACAAGCTGCCCTGCTTCCGGGGCCACTACGTCCGGAATAGTCGAACGGTGGCGGAGAATGTGAAGGTGAGGCTCGATGCGTTGGATGCCAATCAGGCAATGAAGCTGCGCCAGCGTCAAGGGTATCAAACCGTGGAGCACCACCAATCGGAGCTCCTGCAAGATATCAAGTATCGTGATCTTGGCGAAAAGCTGATGAATGTGGGTAAGATCCTTACCGACCAGTTAACGCTGCTCGAACGCCTTCTGTTTGACGACGAGGGCAAGGAGATGGAACAGGATGATGATGATGAGCTGGAGGAGGGCCGCGAAGACCCCAGGTCCACGAAGAAGAAGTGGTGGGAGCGCTCCAAGTCCAAAACCAGGGTTGAAACTCACGAGCCGGGGGAAGCTGACGTCTAAGTCTATGAATTTACAAAGCTTTAGCTATTTGCTAGTTTTATTTTTAAAGTTCAATTCAAGTTTAAATTTAAGGCTTAACATTATTTGGTAGAAAAAATGTAGCAAAACGGAAGGGAAACCTATCTAAGGGCTATGATACATCCTTAATCGTTAGTCTACCTTGTTTACCTCATTAAAATTAAAGCTGCTTACCAAATTCAACATAAAATACGGAAATGACAGAGACACTACTCTCTTTTATCTCATAAAAGGATTCCTAATTATATATATATGTATATAAGGGATCTTGGCCTTCTTACACAGGATTCGGAGCATTTTAAGTGACAAGTCCGCTGGAATACTTCAGTTGTGCTGTGTGTGTTGTTACTTTAAACTTAGTCCTACTATCCTACTTAGTCTTTGGCTCAAGCGTCGCATGGGCGGTGGTTCGGTGGATGCTGCTCATAATCTGCTCCTTTAACCTAGTGATCGGTGGCGGTCTTCTTGACCAGACGCTGACGTGGCTTGCCACTGCCAGACTTCACCATCACCAGATCATCGCCATCCGTGTCACCGCCCACGTCTGCAATATCGGACTTGTCGTCCGCATATGCAACCAGATCGTCATCGCGCAGGCTGCTAGTGCTGGAAAGGATCACGCTGCCGGCGGCGCTGCCGGGCTGCAGCGTATTCGTGAGGCGGGCGTACTTGATTTGCAGGCTGTGCAGCCAGCTGGCGTCGGACCAGTGGTACCAGCTGAGCAGAAAGATGACCAGTATAAAGAACAGATTGGTGCTAATGGCTGAAAGATGGAAACAGGATTAGCTTTTGGGCAAAGGGACAAGGATCAAGGTTAACATACCCACTACGGCCGATAGGACGGGCCAGTTGAACATGATGTACCGCAGCCCGGTAAAATCAGCCACAATATGCAGCGTCACCGTATAGAACTGTATCTTCTGCGACTGTATCTCCACGTAAACATCCGTGATCGGATGCTGACGCTCCTCCAGATACCGCGAGAAAATCTCCACAGGGACCTGCTGGAACTCCTCCTTCCAACCTAAGACATACAGCGGACTGAGGGCCCACGTGGAGATCATTCGGATGAGGGGCGACCGGTAGCGCATCATGGCCGAGCGACAGGAATGGCCACGCAGCATCGAATCGTAGTCCCTCATCTCGGCACAGACCATGAACATGCCCAGCTCCAGGTTCTGTGGCGACTCCGGCATATCAATGTTCACAATCACCTTATATGCCTGTCCCACCATCAGCAGCTGCTGCTTCTTCGTCAGCGAGACGTGGGCATGCGGAAAGGTGCAGGGTGTGCTCGTCTCCAGGCAGGTTCTGTGTGTTTGGGGAATAGTATTATTAATATTTGGAAGTCGAAAGCTTGATAAGAGAAGTGCACAGGAAGAAATTGGACTCTGGTCATGACAACATTGCGCAAACTGTAATAATCAAAAGATCTTACTGAACCCCCCTAAAAGTGGTTAGATTATGGCTATTTTTATTAAACCTGCCATTAAGATAACCCCATACTTTAAGGGTGCCAAGTGTTAGTCTTCAGGGAAAAGCAATTAAGCCATGGTTAGGCACCTAAGTTGCTGATTCAATACAGAAAGGAGTCAAAGAAAGACTAACTGAAAAGTATATCCATCTCCGAGCTTAACACTATTATTTTAAGGCCTTTTTTTACCCTAATAACTACTTATTTTTGGTATATAAATATCTAATCTCCCTTACATCCTAATGAGGAAACAGGGCTTACTATTATTAATTGCTGATCTAAGCATCCGTGTATAAACGTTCCTATAATTTCTACAATTCACTTGAAAAGGTTTATTGGGAAGTCTTTATGGTTAATCTTCCCCAGAACTTGCTTAAATAGGTTATAAAACGCAGCCTTTCCACTTAATACCTATGCTTTGCGGAGAACTACCAAATATTTAGGTTATCACGCCTATTCTATGGCTAATCTCGCCCAGAACTCTACCCAGTAACTTACTTGAACTGCATGTGGACTGGTCGTGTGTGCGAAATGGCCGGCATGTACATGTAATAGAAGGCGGCGTACATAAAGACCGCCAGCCAGATGATGAGCACCACGGCGAAGGCGATGAGGCCCATGCGAAGGACCAGCTCCCGCACGGTGCCCACCTTCTCGTCCGCCTTGCTGCGCACACGATCGTACACGTTCCAGCCGAGATTCAGAGCCGGGCGGACAAAGAAGCGCCGGCCGAGGCCCAGCGGATCCAGGCAGAAGACCACGAAGCGCAGCAGGAAGTTCATCGTGGCGGCGTCGGGAAGTGGGAAGTTGAAAACTGAATTAACTAAGCTTAATACTCCGTGTTTTGTGTGGTTTTCGATTCGTTATCAACGCCGCCAGCCTGCCTGACTGATTACTGTCGCCGTTGCCGATTGCTTATCGACTTCGATAGTGGAGGGAATCGATCGACTCCGCTTGGCTTTCCGTTCAGCTCTCTGCGCCCGGAGATTTGCATAGTATTCCTCGGCTTCTCCTATCTTTCCTATCGGTCTGATTCATATATAGCTGCTCCAAACCACAATCCAGACGTTGTACCGGCTCAAAGGTCAAAGCGACAAGCGATTTCGCAGCGTTTGTTGCCAATTCCAGGTTATTTGTGGGATGATAGCGGAAGAATTGCACTGGTCAGCCAAGCAGCTGATCATCTTCAGCAGACACGCGCCAGAAAAAGAACTAGTTTAATTTTGGCTTTGGACTTAGATCACATTCTACATAATAAATATACTTAAGAGAAAAATAAACAAACACAGTTAAATTAGGTATTTCACTAGGGATTTAATTATTATTTTATATGATTTTAATTATTACAATTTTTCCTGAAATCGTACTAATTTTTCTAAGTCTTAAATAAACAATAAACTTTAAAGCTTCTTATGAAAAATTATTATTAACATTTTTGGTATTATTACTTTTCTTAAGTTCAAGTTTATAAATTACTTTAAGTTTTGTTATATTCTTTTTTTTTCAATTACAGAAAACCTTTTAAGCATTTAGAAAACTAAAATGTATGCCTGACTTGATTATTTTTATATGGATTTCATTATTTTTACAGATTTAATGACTATTCTAAGACTTAATTAAGAATATTTTCATTCATTCGAAATAATTATTAATGTTTTTGGTATTTTTCCATTTTTCATTAAATTCAAATTGAGAATTATCTTCAAAACTTGTTGCTGAATTTAGCGCTGACGACTAGTGTAGGCCTGTTCACCTAGATCAGCTGTTCAGCCTGTCGTCGATAACCGATAGCCACCACCGATTCACTCCAACCGATTGTTTTCATTGTTTGTGTACAAACTACGCGTTCACATATATATATTTATAGTTAGAAACTAAGTTTTGGAGAGAGATTAAGTGGATTAAGCTGGAATCGAATCCTCAATCCAATGCGGATGACATCGGCTGCAGCGCGAGCGTAGAGAGTGAATAAGGACGAAAGAGGGGGAGAAGCAGCAACACCCACGAATTGCTTTGAAGAGTCAAGAAAATAAAAGAGATTTAAATAGGAAAATAGTAGAAAAACGCCCAGGATGAGCAACTACAGGTATCAGGGGGGCGGCGGCGGCGGTGGCGTAGGCGTGGTCGGGGCTCGCGGATACAGCGGGATTGAGGTGCGCGACATGCATCCGCCGCATCACTTCACCTACGTGAGCCAGTGCGTCAAGTATATGATCTTCCTGCTGAACTTTGTGTTCTGGCTGTTCGGCGGCCTGCTCCTCGGCATCGGAATCTATGCCTTCAAGGACAAGTGGGAGGAGGCTAACGGATGGGTGCGCCTGGAGACCATCTACGATGTGATCTTTAACATCTCCCTGGTGATGATAATCGCCGGCATGGTCATCTTCCTCGTTAGCTTCTCGGGCTGCCTGGGTGCTCTGCGGGAGAACACCTTCCTGCTGAAGCTCTACTCCATGTGCCTGCTGCTCTTCTTTCTCATGGAAATGGCCATCGGTGAGTCACATCTCTGGCATCTGGCATCTGGTTTCCCCTGTGATAACACTTTCCCTTCTGCAGCCATCATTTGCTTCGTGTTTCCGCAGTACATGAACGCATTCCTTGAGAAACAATTCACGGACAAGATCATCCATTTGTATCGCGACGATCCGGACTTACAGAACTTCATCGACTTCGCCCAGCAGGAGTTCAAGTGCTGCGGCCTTAGCAATGCCGGATATCAGGATTGGGGTGAGATATTTAGGGCTTTCCAGACTCAAAGGCCTTAGTTTAATCTCTTGAATGACTTGGCAAACTTAACTTGCTTTGATTAGGATTTTAGAAAAAACAAATATGACTTTGAATTTGTTTTGGGTGAAAGATAAAAAAAAACTATTTGCAAACTAAATGCAGCAAAAAAAGCTTTAGCCTACTGTAGTTTTATCAGGCAAACAGGAAGTTGAAACCACAATGTGTATTTGTTTGAGGTTTTTTAGGTTTCCTCAATTTTTTTAAATTATTTGCTCTTACAACCACTTTAAACAAAGCAAATTACATTCCGTAGTTTAAAGTTTAGCCACTAGAATATTTAAGGACAGCTGCTTTATTATGAAACTGAATGTGTTTACAATTGTTTAAGATTTATTAGACTGCTTATTATAGTTTCTCGAATACAATAACTGAAATATTAAATTTAACCATTTAAACAACAATTCTTACTTAATTACAGGCAAAAATGAGTACTTCAACTGCAGCTCGCCGTCGGGGGAGAGGTGCGGAGTGCCCTACAGCTGCTGCATTAATGCCACCGATATATCCTCCGGACTGGTGAATATAATGTGCGGCTATGGCGTCCAAGGGAAGCCAGTGCCGGAGGCAAGGAAACTCATTTGGACCAGCGGCTGCATTGAAATCGTACGCGTGTGGGCCGAACGCAATCTGTACGTGATTGCTGGCATAGCTCTGGGCATCGCCCTCGTCCAGCTGCTGGTCATCTATCTGGCCAAGACGCTGGAGGGTCAAATTGAGTTGCAAAAGCTGCGCTGGTCGGCGTGAGATTCGGGCCAGCCCGAATTTTACGGGCCCTACGACCATCAACCGTAATTGGTGACCGTCGCCCCCAGTCGCCGCAGCCGCCGCAGCCGCCGCCGGCGTTATCCTCCTCCCTAGTTGTATAGTATTTACCCGTGAATATCGCTCACCTGCCGTCACAAGACTGTCGTTAACTTAATTCAAAAGAGCATTTAATAATGGAAATGGTGAAAGCAAAGAATTGTCAAAAAACAAAATGCAGGAAATGCACCAAATATTTATGCATTCGCATTTAAAAAAAGAGTAAAGAAAAATCACACATTTCGACCCATGACAGCTTTTAAAGTAAGTGAGCGTTATTCATTATTAATTTTACAGTCACTGTGGTATTTTCTACGGTACAATATTCATTTGACCTTTCCATATCCAAAATTATTATTTGTTTGAGATGCTAAGTGTTCCAAAACCTGATTTGCCGACATAACTTTGAATCTACAGTCACTCCAATCAATGCCAGGTCGCTATTCGAAATGTGTCTAGGAGTATGCCACGGAATGTGGATTTAAGGGCCCAAATACAATGTAAATTGGTTTTCTTTTGTAAGATGTAACACTTTGTAGCATATTCTTGGACCGCATTTCAAGCAATATCAAATCTCCAGCGATTTCCATGGCTCCTAAACATATATAATGTATACATATAACATATACTCATCTCAATCCCAATACTTTGTCGAATACTCTCATCTTAATCCGACCAAGCAACGCCATATATAATATATAATGTTTGGCCAGTGAATAATCTTGCGAAAATCTCGATGTTGTATAGCCACAAATAACCACAATATACATATAATTAAATACGGCATATATCCAGACTGTATATACAATATTTTACAATCCGCTAGAGCATTTATTTATACGTACGTGATGCATTTGCATTTCTAGTGAACGAAAAACAATAACAATAGCCAATCAATCGCACAAAACTTTAATATTAATATTGCAACTTCTTAATATTATGCATGTATTATTAATCTAGAACCCTAAACTGTAGATTTATTATAATAAAAGACAACAAAAGCAATATAGCAGAAGCCAAGGAAGCTAGTTTAATTACTTCTATTGGATTCTTGTTCAGAACTGAATTCCAGTTGAAGAAAGTTTAAAAATTACCTCTGGATCCCACCTACTCATTTTCTTTTCCACACTAAGTCAAAATTAATAAATAAGGAAGCCACAGCCCACCAAAGCCAACTCATTTGCGCAATCATTAACGGCAGACGATAGGTACTACTAAAAAAACGAGAATCAGGAACAGGAAAACTAATATAGAAAAAATGCTCAGTAATTTTCAAGGAGGAGCGTCGTCTTAGTGTCTGAACATAAACAAAATGTCAAAATGTGTATTAACACCAATACAATCACATTAGAAAGTAAATAATATAAGGGCAGAAAAACCCCATGGATTCTTAAATGTAAATGATTCTTTACTCCTCTATTTTTGACCCGTACAAAAGTGATAAAAGCTCTGCTGGTTTTTAGTGGAAAGTAATTCGTAGGCGTGGCATCGATCATTCTCTCGGGATCTCATTCAATCAGAGGCAACGCGGTGGCAAGTAGACGTGCTGCGTCAGTGTGCCAGTGGTAGTGGGCACCATGGACTCGTTGTTCTTGCCCCGCTTGAACGACACATCCTTGGTGACAATAGTCAGGATGTCAGCTATATGATCGCTAAAGTAATTATTAAAAATAACCATTAAGTCGAATGTGAATCCCTCAAGGTATTTCCATTTACCTGGCAGAATTCTGAACGATGGCATCGCACAGGCTCTGGATGAACCAGCTTCCCCTGTGCGTGTGCCGCAGAGCGCTGAATCCCTTCACTGTTGAATTGGCCCGGAGCATGTTCAAGTGCTGGCCCGGCGTCTGTGTGGTGGCATCTAATTGAAACTGGCGAGGAAGGCACAAAGGGAACAAGGATAAGATTAGGTCTTAATATTTTCTAATATGTAGAACTACCGGCAATCCGTGCTGATTCTTCGTCAGCTTCTTGTCGGCCTCCGTCTGGCAGGCCTGGATGATCAGCAGCTTGAAAAAGCTATGGGTTTGATCGTACAGGTTGACGTCGTCGCTGCAGAGCACATTCTCGAGTTCCGAGATGCGCAGAGCGATACTGTTGGCCCCGTAGACAGCGTCTTCGAACCCGTGGCTCAGGATGCACACCACCAGCGAGTCCCGGATCATGGATCTTTGGCAGGCGTTTCGGATCAAGTGCACCATCTCCATGTGATCCACATTGTTGTGCGACTCCACATTGTAGCCCATGGAGGAGAAGACCTCGTTGAGCCGCCGCTCGTCCACATCAGTTCCATCGCGTCTTTGCAGTGACTTTGGCGATAGATATTTCTATAAAAGGAGCAAGACATTTAGTTATTCGATGCATATAAAGGAGACATAGGGTATTTGCGAATCTACCTTCAGATCTGCGCTGACGTTTCTGTGAAACTCCTTTTGGTTGATGATCAGGGCGATGCCGGCATTTTCCCGACTCAACTGCAGGGCATTCACCCGCCGAGCAACTGCTCCTGTGGACGCTGCAGCTGGAGCTGTAGTTGGAGCTATGGGCGCAGCAGAGCAGCTAGATAACTGCTGGCTATCCGCGAGAGTCTCATTCTTGATGAACAACGGAGCAGAGGTCGCTGCAGCCGATGGCGCCGGCGTCTGGGTCTGGTTCTCTTGAGCATTGCTATTAATCGTGTCAATTAATAGCTTGGCCTGCTCCTTCAGATCATTGAACTTAAGGTGCTCAATCAGTAGCTGGACATCGCTGCCCGTTGCATTGATATCGCCCAGTCGGATACATCTCCTTGTCAGCCAATCCAGCAAGAAGATCTCCAGGAAACTGGTGTCGTAGAAGCGCAGCGGATCCCCAGCTGCCGCCTGTTGCCGTGCTACCCTCTCGCCGACCTCCAGGATCAGGCGACCGCTCTGCGCCATTGTCAGATCCTCACAGATCCTGTACAAGCTCTTCAACAGCGGGTGGACATGCAACGTGATTCCCGCAATGTGGGGCAGGTAATGCAGCCGCAGGTCCACCCACCGGAAGCCCAGTTTTCGAAGCACCTGCCTGGCTCCAATGATGCACAGCGCCTCCACGAGCTGCCGCCGCCAGGTATCTGGACGGGATTTTGAGTACTGTGTAAGCAGATCGCTTGGCTGCCGCCGATCTGCTCCGGCCATGGCCAGTAGCTTTTGCAATAGAAATGCGGCATCTGCATCGACGTCACCGAAAAGCAGAAAACAAAGTCCGACCTGAAAGGAGGAAATAGGAAAATCAAATATATATCTGAGAAAGACCTTAAGTCCCAATGAACTTTTACTAAAAGATAAGCAGAAATACAGGAAACACTTCTGCATCATCATTAAATTATGGAAAACCCATATTTTGAGTCATATTTTTTGGGTCTTTTACTTAAAGTCTTACACTTACCTTTTGACGGAAGTTCAGATCACGCTCCACATAGACCAGATCGTTCACATCGATGGTGTCCACTTGAACCAACAGATTTGATCCGTTCATGGCGTTGTATGCATGCGGGGAAGTACCAGAATACGACTAGAGATTGTCCCCAAAACCGTCTTGGTTTATCCGGAAGACTTTTTGACGCAATAGTGATGGGAGGCTACCTATCGATCCGCGATCGACGAAGCTAGAGAGGAGAAACCAGAACTTAATAGAAATAAATGATCGTTCATTAAATAATAAATACCACGCAATTATCTTCATTTCTATCTTGTTTGAAATTTCTAAACTTGTTGCATTCTTATTATTAGGTTATAAACATTATATTATATTATGTAAATTTTAATTGAATGATTTTCCAGTTTGCCTTGAGTTAAGATTCATTATTTTCAGATCTGTTCTTAAGCCAACCAGCATAATAATGAATATGAACTTGGATTATCAACTCAAAATCTATCGACATCAGTATTAGTATCAGTATCATCAGTATCAAATATTCAACATAAGTAGTCTTACGTTTTTACCACAAACAATTTGGATACCTTACGTTTGTCCCTTACGTCAGCGGTGAAAGCATCGATAACACACAATCGATGTCTTAAATAGCTCCCCATCCGTTTTTGTTCAGTAAAGTTTCCCACCATTCATTAATGTCATCAACCTCTTAATAATGGTGTAGTTAATTTTAGTTAATTAGTTTATATCTGGATGGTGTGATACATTTTCCAATTTGTCGCCTTTATTTTATAACTGTATAATGTATTTTGTTCTCGCTAAGATCGCACTGAATATTTCTTTCCCATTTTAAAAAACATAACTGGATTAGAGCTATCAAGCATCGATAACATACGCGTTGCATATATACATTCGCGTATCGATGTATCGAGACTACATCGATGGTACTTCGCTAGCCTGGCACATTTAAGTAGAAAAAAAATTGTTGAACTGTTCACAACGCTCATGTTGGACGAGAAGTTTTATTAATTTAATGTTTTTGTATATTGTATTCTGTATTCTGTCTATGAGCGTAACAGAAACAGAAAGAGAGAAAGGGAGAGAGATATACTGAGGCCAGGGCCCGCAGGCAGAGAAACAGAGAAAGAGAGATTGACCGAGAGGGAGAGCGAGCGAGACAGCGCGCGCGCTCGCACTCGCACACATATGTACATATATAGTATTAAAAAATCAGATTGCGAATATATTCGACGACTTTTTTCATACCTATATATGTACCCACACAACCGCTGCGTCATCTATACGAACATACGTATACATCAGATGTATGTCACTATATATGTATATAGCCATTGCAGAAACCGAAACTGAACGTACATAAGCGTGCGCTATATATATGCATGTATATATATCTTTATTCACCTACTGTACCACTTCCACATTATGTAAGCGACGCCAAACGTAAAATTCTAAAGAAAAAACAGCAAAAACAACAACAACAATAAGCAAACAACGAAGCAAACGCAAAAAAAATCAAGAAAAAAGAGAAAAGTTAACCGAGAACTAAAAAAAAAAACGAACAGCAATGTTATAATCGAATATCAAAAGTTGTTAATGAATGTTCCACAAATCAAAACAAAAAATGCACACACAAACGTAAGATCAAGAAAAAGGAAAAAATGTTTATTTTTGCTTTTGGGGCTGCATAGTTCCGCAAAATAAATATATGTATGTCCGTATGTATCGTACATGTACCGCACAGGCTGTATGTACATATGTATGTATGCAAGAGTGCCCAGGGCCACGCCCCTAGGGCCGGTAGACAGGCAGCAAAAGAGGCTCAAATATTTGAGTTTGGCCTGGAAGAAAAACGGCATACATATGTTTGTTTGGAAAACAACGCAGTTGCCCCGCACCCCGTCGTTGCAATGGCAACGAGAAACAAGCAAACAGCAACAATATGCTAAAGTAAGCATTTTTTCTTTCAATGTAAATATGTACGTATGTTTGCATGCCTGTGTGTGTTTTGCTGCAAACTGCGCAGCTGTATTCAGACACATACACATGCAGGCACGCAATATACAGTCGCATTTAAAGAAATTCGCACAGCAAAGAAATAATAGCAAAAACTTTCGCCTCATTAACGGGGTTTTTATTTGTGGAACAACAGCAACAACATACATAACAAGCAAAGTGTAAAATCATGTATGTAATTTGCGATTTAGCAAAGCATTTTTCTTTTATTTCATAATTCTCTAACAACACACGCACAAGCGTACATATGCCGTGTTTGTATGTATGTATCGAGCGCAGCTGCGCTCCATGCTTAGGTCATGGCGGCGCAAGCGAGACAACATGATAAACAAGCCAAAGTCAGAATGAAACACGCGCTCCATACATATGTATGCGAGTGTGTATGTGTGTGCTTGAGAGTTTGGAGATATCAGTTAATTGTTGCTTTCTATTAATTGAAGATCACATATATTTTGTAAGCGGATTAAATGTCCCGTTTCAGATACATGCCCACACACAAGCGCATCCGTTGGGCTGTCTGTGGGTATGCTGTGTTGGATATGAGCGTGTGACTTTGCTGTTTTTTTCGAACGGTTCTTTTCTCTTTCGCATAAAAACAATAACAAACGCAAACTATTTAAAGATTTATGCAATTTTTTTTTTTATTTAAAATTGTTTTGGTTTTTGCTGTCAATTTCCGAAAATAGTTATTGTTAAATTTTCCCTTTTCAAATTTAATAGATTTCTTGAAAATTAATGCTTAAAAAAATAATGCAATTTTAAGTTTAATATTTTATTTGTCACCAAAATATAATATTTATCGCTTTTAAATGTGCCAATAATTTTTTGTGACACCTTGTACATATAACTTTAAATTATTCAAATCATTTGATTTTTTAATTAACGTTTAAAGTGCGAGTAAAAATTTGTAAATTCAAATTTCATAAAAGAAAACATATTTTTTATATATTAAAATAATTAAAGTATTTTACAAGTATAAATAAATAGTAAAATAACCAAGAACATTATTAATTGGCATTAATAATTAATTTTCAATCATCCCAAAATGTGAGAGTTGATATATGCAATTATTGAAATTAATATTTTAAAGAGGTCACATTTTCCATATTTTTTTTTAGGAAAATGCTTGAATAAATCATATTCAAAGTTAAGTCCCCAAGCTTTACGAATTCTCCAGACTAGATTCCTTTTTTATTTTATCTCTTATTCATTTCTTTAATTGTCAAATCGAAATGAAAGACTTTTTAGGTATTCTAAGGAATTTGAAATTCCACAAAAAGTGTGACCTCTGCGTTCATCAGGAAGGTTTGCCTTTAGTGTTAGAGCACATTGGAGCTTGAGCCTTTCACTTTTCATTGAGTTTTCAGAGCATTCGATTAGAGCAGCATATATGTTTGTGTGTTGGCCAGGTGGAAATCGCCACACATATCTGAATAATACAAGATATATATACCATATATTATACGCGATATATAGGGCTTCGCTTTATGAGACCATTTCCAAGCAGCGTCTTTAGCAAATATCTCTTTTTTTTGTTCTGTTCGCCAGCCATAGTTCTTGCACGAATTGGTTGCCCTCTTGAGGTGTGTGTGATATATAGGATACAGCGAAAATGTCATCCGTTGTGGCGGATGTGCCAGTGATTGATTTGGCGGAGGATCTAGAAGATGGCGAGATCGACGATGATGAAGAGGAGGAGGAGGAACAGCAGCAGCAGCAGCAGCACCAGCAGCAGCAGCAGCAGCAGCAGCTGAAGTCACAGCAACAACAGCAACAGCAACAGCTCCAGCTGGCTTCCCCAGCGGAGGAGGATGTCCAGTTTGTGGGCATCGTTGAAGTCAAGAACAAAATAGCCGACGAGGATGTCGTCTTTATGGGCGATACTGGGGGCCAACAACAACACAACAACAATAGCGGCGGCAAGTCCAAGAAACCGAGGCCATTGGAAGGTAGAGACACTAGCCACCCAGCGGACACGCACAGATCCTTATTCTAAGACCTCTCTGTTTCTTGTTTGCTTTCTCCATCACGTCTCCTAGATGATCACGCCTCTAGCATTGAGAATGCCATTGCGAATGCCTTGAAAAAGAAGGGCATCGAGCCGCCGATGCCACGGATGCGCTCCCTTAACCAGGATCCGGGCGATGGTCCCATGGAGGGATTGGGTATGGGCTCGGGATCGGGTGAGGCACCAACTGGTGGCCAACTGCCGCCAAGTCGCAGCAGCAGGCGAAGGAAGCGCAAAAAAGAGCGCGAACGCGAGCAGAAGAAGGATAAGGACAATAACCAGGTGAGGGCCCCCTCGAATTCATCTTAATTGCTCTATTAATTCTCTATACTTTTAATTATTCCTAAACTATGAGGCCTACGAAAGATAGAACCCCAAAGACAACTCTATGTTATGGAGGGTTTTCAAATCTTGCTGCAATTTAATAGATTTGTAATATTCTGCATTCAATCTTATAAGACAATAGGAAGAGAAGTTGTTTTATAACAACGAAATATCTATAATTCTGTAAAATAGGTTGGTCTAAACCCCGAAATTCCCTTTCAATATGTATAAACGCGGCCTATACAGCCTTGTCAAATCTCCATTTCTTTTTAAGATCCTCTGAAACTCAACCTGAGAACATGGTTAGATTGGATGAATGTGATTAACCTGCCGTGACAAACTAACCCAAACCCTGACCAATATGATTGCCACCCAGAAAAGCCTATCCAACTCAACCCCTGTCTGTCTTTAGTTTTCAACTGGCAATCGATCAGATTGCTTTGCTTTACTTAGAATTTGGTATTTGGGTTTATCGGGGCTCTGTCATGATCCCATTTAGGGATCGAAGAAGGCTCCGAAAATGCCTTGAATCACACTCTGTATAAATATATTGTGATCTCGATTGTTTAGCTTGACATTTACAAAGCACAAAATGATTATAGTAATTTATTTATAATTTCTATGGTCTAATTTGATCTAAGATCCTTATCGAATGTGATTTTTATAGCCGGCAGCCATGGGGTACTTGGGTATTAGAACTTAGGGGCAAAAGAAAATGTAGCAACAAGCTGAAAAGGCCCATTAAAAGTATACCTATACATATATTCAATATATTATTGATTGGTTTAGTTTAATCACTTATATATATCATAGATTGGCTACCGGGCATCTCACAGTCGGGCACACTCGATTATCTTTACCCGAAGAAATGCCTAAAATTGGATCTCAAACTATGTTAGTTCATAGTAGATTGTTCGCTTTAAAACACCAAAGGATAGAGGGTTTATCCTTATATATATAGTCTTTTAAATTTCCCGAATTTCCCATCCAAATCTCCTCTAGAAACGTGCACGTCGTGGCGAAGAGGACGAGGCGTCCGGTGCGGCGGCTGCTGGCGACGTCAGCGAAGACGACATGGACGAGTACGAGATGATGAATGTCCGTGGCGGCAGTCCACCGCCTGGAGGTGCAGCAGTGCCCCCAGCCCAAGCCAGTGCTGGCGGCGGCGGCGGTGGCCAGCGTTTCGGTTCCGATTGGGATATAATGGGCGACGGCCCGCCGGGCGGAGGGCCCGGCCTCGGCGGCGGCGGCTACGACTCACAGCAGGATCCCTACAGCAGTTATGATTCTTACTCCGAGGATGAGGCGTCAGCAGCCGGCGGCGGTTTAAGCAATCAACAACGCCGGCGCAATCGACGTGACAGAGACAAGGACCAGCGTGGCAGTCGAAAGCGTAGGGATCGGGATCGGGATCGCAATGAGAGTGGGGCTGGCGGAGCCAAGCGAAATCGTCGCGATTCCGGTGATGGCGGTGGAGGCGGCGGTGGAATGGACAAGATGGGCGGTCGCCTCGAGCCGCGCAAGCTGGAGCTGTGCAAGTTCTATCTCATGGACTGCTGTGCTAAGCGGGACAAGTGCTCCTACATGCACAAGGAGTTTCCTTGCAAATACTACTACTTGGGCATGGATTGCTACGCCGGCGACGATTGCCTCTTCCATCACGGCGAGCCACTGTCCGAGCAGCTGCGCAACATCCTGCTGAAGCACATGGAGACGGCGCCCAAGGAGATTCTAGGCGACTTCAAGCGCAAGTCCAGAGACATTGCTCTGGGCCAGATGACGCGGCGACACGAGCAGCTCTGCGAACAGTTCAAGAAGGAGAACACCTGGAGCACGCTGGTCGGCGGTGGAATGGGCAGGCGCCAGGAGCAACAGCACCAGCAGCAGCACCACATGCAGCAGCAACAGCAGCAGCAGCAGCAGCAACAGCAACAACAGCAACAGCAACAACAGCAAATGCAGCAACAGCAGGCGCAAACGCAGGCAGCGGAGCTGGGCGGCAGTATTCCGTCTCTACTAGATATTGTGATTAACCCACCTCATCAGGAGAAGAAGCGGAAGTCCCGATGGGCAGGCAAGACGCCAGCTAAGGCCACGGGGGGAGCGGGTGCAGAGCCGGACAACGCAACACCAGCAGCTGCTGTTGCTGACTCCAGCAAGTCCTCATTGCCAGCCCATCTGGAGCTGGCCAATCTCAGTCACGTGCTAAGTCCCGAGCACATGGCCAAGTTGAACAAGCTGGGCATTAGCAATCTGGAGCAGATGCTCCAAGTACCCTTTGGCCAGCTCACGGAGGTGGGTCTAACGCTGGTCGAGATCGGTGAGATTCAGCGAATGGCCGAAGAGGCCAAGCCTCAGATCCAACCAGAACAAGCAGATAGGTTAGTTCCCTAAGCGGATTTATACACACAAATACAAATAGTTAATAATACTAATCATGTTATGCCTTAGCAATCCACCGGCCAAAGCAACGGAAGCGGAGACCAACAGCAACTCCAACAGCAATGGCTTCATTATGGTGGACTACACGCAGTATTTGAAGGATGCCCATGTCAGCTTCTCGGCAAACGATCCGCGTGAGTAGCCGGGGCAGCTTTATTTCCTACAAACTGGTTTATTATGGTGTTAAGGGGCGGCATTATCATTTGTCAATAAGTTAGGGCAATTAACGTGGAAAGATTACATTTAATTTTACTTCAGTCACTTCTGTATCAATTTTGTATAATTAATAGAGAGATAAGATCGTTGAGAGATTAGCTAGCTTATCAAGGAGAGTGAGCTTTCAATAATGAGGATTTTGGGAGTTTTTTCGGAAGAGAAGGGTTCCGAGCTTACCCAGGCCTGCTCTAAACAACACTAGACTTCAAGGATTAGGAGCATACCCTCCCTGGGATTACTAGGATTTCCTTTCAACCGATTAGCTTCTTAATTAAATGTTTGCTTCCGTTTTAATTAACATTCTAGTGGACGACGATCGGGATGATGACGAGCAACTGGTCATAGATGATGGCAATGAGTCGGCCGGCGACGAAGAGGACCAGCAGCAGCAGTCCAGCAGTCCATCCAAGCCGGCGGCAGCTGGCCGCCAGGATTCCGCGTCCGAAGAGGTGCCCCTGCCGTCCGTATTCGATCTGCCCAGCTTCATGAGCAACATGCTCGGCCAGGGCTCGTCGACGACTCAAGTTCTGCCGGCCAGCGCCACCTCGCCCAGCCAGGAGATGTCGCCGTCGCTTCCAGCTGGCGGAGATCTTGCTGGCCTGAGACCAGTGGCCGGCGGTGGCAGCACCACCAATGTCTTCAGCCGCCTCCTGTTCGGTGACAAGCAACCAGATCCGGAGGCCAGGGCGGCATTCTACCGCGACATCATACGCAATCCCTTCAAGGCGCACAGTGGCGACGGGATCGGTGAGTCCAGCAATGAGAACTCGAACAACTCGAATTCGCGTTCGGTGACACCGACGCCAACGCCAGAGCCTGGCTCGCAGTCGCCCAAGCAAGGGGACGATGTGGAGGCGGAAGAACAGCCTGCGACGAACACTCGAACAACTACCTCGTGCTATGTCCGCCCCTCCATGTATGACTTCGATCCCAGCCAGGTGGAGAAGGTGCCGCAGCGCAGAAATAGCCGCCTGGATGATGACGATGCGGGCTCCCAGGAGCGTGACATCGACATGAGGCTGCCGTTTGAGCCAATGAAACACTATATGCCTGCCACGGAAATCGATGCGGCGATCTTCTCGCATATTCCCCTCCGCTGGCAGCTGATGGAGGTGGAAGTGGATCAGCCGAACTACCGCCAGCAGCGGGCCAGTGCTCAGCACAAGGAGCAGCGCGATCTGCGGGATCCACGGGTCCGACGCATACTCGGCTTGCCCGAGCTACCAGATATCGGCGCCGCCTTGGGCTCCTCGACGACTACCACCGCGAGCAGCTCTCAATCGGCCGACACCTTTGGACGAGCCGTGGCAGGTATAGCATCGCCGGAATCCGAGACTGGTGCACGCGATGCCACGCCCATTTCGCCGCCGCCGCCCTCAGTGCTGAGTAATCTGCCTTCGATGAACACCCCGCCGCCGTCAATGAGTGTCCCGCCGCCGAATGTGAAGCTGGATAAGCCTGCAGCTCGAGCCGATCCACGTCGCGATCCCAGGAGAGCGCATCTTCAGGCGCAGGCCCAAGCACAGGCACAGGCCCAGGCCCAGGCACAGGCACAGGCCCAGGCACAGGCACAGAATCAAACGCGTCCACCAAACGTCGCTGGCGGCAGCAAACAAATCTCCGAGATCCGCAACATAATGCAGAGCTCGCCATGGTACAAGGATCTGGGCAGCAACAACAAGATCATGGTGAACCAACAGCTCGCCTTGGTGTTCACCGAACTCAAGAAGTACCACCAATTGCCGGAGGACGCGCCCAAGATATTTGATGTCGGCTTCATTGTCAGCAATCCGACGCTGCAGCAAATCTTCGCCAAGCTGTTCATCTTTGTCGACGACAATGGCCAGGTGGTGCAGCTGCCCGAGGAGAACAGCTCATCTGGATCACGACCCGGAGTGGGAGTGGGAGTGGGAGCGGCAGTGGGTGGAGTAGGAGTAGGAGGAGGCGTAATACTGCCGAACATGTCGCAACCGCCACCGAATCTGGCCCAAATGCTGCGCCAGCCGCCGCCGAATGTCATGCGGATGTCCGGGATGATGCTGCAGATGGGTAACTATATACCGCCCTTCAATCAGCCGCCGCCGCGACTCCTGCCAGGAGGAGGAGGAGGAGGAGTTGGAGTAGGAGGCGGACCAGGCCCCATTGGAGGAGGACCACCCGTGATTGTGCCGAATGGTAATCCCTTTAATCCGTTTGCCGGCAACAACAACAACAACAGTGGAGGAGGAGGAGGAAACGGCAATGGCGGAGGCGGAAACGGAAATGGTGGTGGTATGGGCAACATGAATCCCATGGGCAACATGGGCATGGGTATGCCCTTCAACAACGGCATGCCGTTCAAGAATTTCAACAACGGAAATGGAAACGGGAACGGAAATGGCAACAATGGCGGTGGTGGTGGGAGGCACTTTCCGGGCGGAAATAATGGAGGCGGTGGGGGGAACAAACGCAATCACCGCGGCGGCAATCAGCGGAATCGCAACAACATCTGAAGGCGCCGAAAGAGATGCACTTCATCGCGAAAAAGAGATAAAGATCAGGAGCAGGAGCAGGAACAGGAGCAGGATCAGGAGGAGGAGGAGGAGCAACACGAAAAGACTTTGTTATGCCAAAATGATGATGATGATGAACCCCCCAAAAACCCGGCCACTGCCCACTGACCCCCATGTTATGCCCCATGTTATAATGACCACCCCTCCCCCATCTCAGCCTGCCCCTAAGTACTTTCCATACCTCCCCACACACCCCCAAATACACACACAGAAGAAATCCGGGCTTCGTCGACTGCTTTGTACATTGTATTCCTTCATTATATTATTATTATATATATATATCCATTATTTTAATGCTGTCACTATTTTTTTTTTTTTTTTTTTT
>VNKC01004681.1:0-10931 GCA_008042775.1 Drosophila pectinifera | reverse complement strand
CCCCAAGCATTTAAAACATACTTTCTCTCGACGCACAAAATTCCATTTTTTTGTGATGTTCAGATGACTTAACTTGATGCAGTTGGGTAATTTATATCCTGGAGTTCGACAATATTGGCAGTTTACTCCCGTCACCGTAGTCAAAACTCTTGGGTTTTCTCTTGTTGGGTCCCTTGGCTGTCTCAGCGCTTTAATAGCTTGCAGATGTTTTTCTAAAAACTGCAATACGTTTCGCAGTGTCTAGACTTCTCTTGTTGTAATTGAAGCGTGCTCATAATTCTGTTGTCCTAGACGATCATATTTTCTTAACAAAATTCCAGCAATGTATACATCGTTGTCGTCTAATGCTATGCCCATGCCTTTTATGGCATGAGTGCATTTTGTGCCGTGTCCAGCATGTTCTGAACAGTTCTTTCTGATTCGCTATTCATCATAGGCAAATCCAGAATCTGATAATAATTTTGTATAAATAGCTGTCGTTTGTTCTCATAGCGATTTTTTAATATGTCTAACGCTACGTCATTGATCATCTTTTGGGTGCCGGGTATTTCACAGTAAGCCACCTCGACTGTAGCTTTTCTATTTGTTTAAACTTATTTTACATGCTAAATCTCATAAACACAAACTGGCAAACCACAAAAATGTTTTCGGGAAAGTAAAGGCAACTGTAACTGGGCTATTTATACCTTTAACCGCCCAGTCCGTTGAACTGATCCGATCACGGAAAAGTGAACACCGAGTGCATACCGATCTGCTTACAGGATCACCTGACCTCTTTCTAATCAAAGTCACAAAATAAAATAAAAAAATACCATTTTATAAAAGAATTAAAGTTCTGAGGCTCATCGGCGTTTTAGCTTAGTTGTCATTTACGGACTAAATTGACTAAAATCTTACATAGAAAAATCAAAATCGTTAGCTCAATAATTATCAATTTTCAAAGATCTCTTATATTATTCATAGAAATAATTCAAAAAAAAAATTTAATTTATAAAATCTAAAAAAAAAAATGTAAGTTTTCGATATATGTGAGAGAAGGAATAGTTCGTCTGTCGTAAAGTAAGTCGGATGAAGAGATGATCAAGACTTTTATAGATAGATACAATTGACAATCCATATGGCTTAAAAGACACATTTGTTAAATTCTTTTTATTGCCCTTATTAAGTTCTTTCAATGCTATCATAAGAAATGACACACTTCGCGTAATTAACGCTCAAATCAATATGAAGAATGGATAAATGAATGCAACAGAAAGTTAGAAAAAAATTAATAAAGTTACATACTCCAAAGTATATACCACTATAAGAACTACAAACGAAAATTCAATATACTCCAGGCACTATCCATACATAGGCCAAAAGTTTAGCAAAAAATATAGGAGATACTCGTGACGTAATTAGAACTTCATGGTCCCCATAAAATGCCTCAATATGGATTGTACCAAAGAAAATGAAAAATTTTTAGGATTTTTTGTGGCAGATACGGGAACCGTAGGCGCGAACCAAAGGCGCTTAAAGATCTTCGCTCCTTTTTAGGACTGTCAGGGTTTTACAGTTGCTATTTTAAACATTATGCAAGGCTAGCAAGCCCCTGAAAGCAATTTTAAGAGGAGAATAGGGCCGATGCCATATTTAAAAAAATGGTTCAAGTTAAACACTGATAGATCTTGGCAAAGACGCAAGGGAATCGAATAACAAGCTAAAACAGACACTCGCCTCCGAGGAAGTCATGCTATCATATCCAGATTACAACAAAGAATATCAATTGACTACCGATGCTTCAGACTATGTTATTGGTGCCGTATTGGCCCAAGAGATCAATCCTATAATGTTTATTTCTAAAACTTTAAGTAATGCAGAAGAAAGTTATACATATCCATACAAAAGAGATATGCTAGTCAATTTGAAAATATTTACGGAGCACGAATCTAACCATGAAATCAGATGAAAAGATGGAAAACAATTCTAGAGAAGTACAACCATGAACTTATGCACAATCCTAGCATGGCAAACATTGTGGCCGACGCTCTGAGTAGACCTCCCATTCAAACGTGAGGGGAAGAAAACACACTTACATAACATATTCACAGCAGTTACAGTTCTCCTAAAAAGTGGAGAAGAGCCAGAAAATGGTGTTAAAAATTAAATACTCCTATATTTGGACAAAAACATTCTTCTATGACTTGTTTTCCTACGCACCAAAGACGCACCATTATCTCGGAAATAAATGTTTGATTCAGAAATTTTATGTTATATTTTAAGTTATATTTTTTTTTATATATATATTTTTTATGTTATATTTTTTATTCATCCGTCATTAGCGGAATTTATTCCGACGAAAAAAACACTTTTCTATATTTATAGAACCAGATTCTTAAACAAACAAGTAATAGATTTAAAAGACGAAACAGACCAAGAAAATGCAATAGGGACAGTGAATAGGAGAGCACATCAAATAGCAAGGAAACAAACAAACAGATGAGTGCAAAAATAATGAAAGTAGTAAATAAATGACAAATTTGGAAAAAAAAAAACAAAAGTACGGAGGACACCCCAAGCCAGAATTACAAATACCACAATACCCGGGTGAAATCATTCACATAGATTTTTACCTTACATGCCTTGCTACTGTTATAGAACATTTTTTCAAATTTGCACAAGGTAAAATGGTCAAACCTCGAGCAACTCAAAACCAAAACAACCTATACAGGGGTCTCCGGTATTCACTATATTTTTGCGATTTGCGAATCGACCAACTTGCTGTTCCGTTATTGGGTGCTCCGGCCTTCGTAAACTTTTTGTCATCACATTGTTATCGAAATATTTAATCGTTTTTACTGCTCATACAACTGACTTGGTTGTTTTCAGAAGTAAACAGAGTGTTCAAACATCTTTCATTTTTTCAATTGTTTGGTTTAAAGCCAAATAAAAGCAGAAATTCTTTATTTATCGGTCCCCTCTGTTCCATTTTCAGTGGATTTAATGACTTGTATACCTTTTTTAAATGGTAAAATAAACATAAAACAGGTTTATTTATTAAAACATTATTTTACGTTTAAGGTCCACCACTTCATTTTATAAGTATTTCGACCAGATAGTTTCGTTCCTCCAGAATGGCAAGCCAAATCGCAAGTTGTTGTTGCCGACGGTAAACATTTTATATTTCGAATTCAAGATGGAATCAGAAAATATATATTTTTAAATAAATGCATACTAGATCTACTGATGGTGTGAAATAATCATCAATAGACCTCTGGGTCAACAATTTTTTTCTTTTGCAAATGAGATCTGATTTGATCTAGAAAAAAGCATTTACTTTTAATTTCGTAAAAAAACTTGCCCGTCTTCAATCCGCAAGAAATTTGCGTTTTTCGGGAACCGGAGCACCGGTTTCCGAAAAGTAAATCGTAGGGAATTTGCAAAAATATATATATATATAAGTAATAGCTTATTGGTTTTGCCCACATGTTGTTGCAATACAATTTATTGAATAAATGTAAATAGCAGCGTCCAGGCTTACCTGGGGTGACTTTATCTCATGACTCAGTACATCTGACAATGGTCGACGATGCCGTACAGCACTAATTGTACTGCTGATGTGCAATATGTTTTCCAACGAACTTTGGGACACTAAATCTCGAACCGCCATTTCAATTAAAGTTGCTGATGCAAGTAGCTGGTCTCGGTGACAGTTATTCCTTATTACGGCAATTTACCGCTTCATTTGTGGTAGACTAATAATTGATTTTAATATCCGGTACGTTATGGATACCGTAATACAAATGTATTATAACTTAGTGTCAATCGAAAATATATGTTACAGGTAGAAGGAGGCTTCTCCAACCCCATAAGGTATAGATATTCTTGATCAGCGTCACCAGACGAGTCGATTTAGCCACGCCCGACTGTCCGTTTGTCTCAGAAAATAAAAGAGCAAGAGCTAACAAATTTGGTGAAACATTCTTATCTATTGCACACAGATCAAGATTGTTTTAAAATTTGGCCACACCCAGTTCCGTCCTCGAAAATCATAAAAACCTTAAGATAGCTATATTTGTGATTTTCGGTTTAAAGTAAATAGCTTAAAGAATAAATAGACATCAAAAGCTGCTTGTAGCCGTCGGGATCGGGGGTTCGAGCCCTGTCGCAGGCTCTTTTTTCTATTCTATTTAGTAAATTCTTTTTTGTTTTTATTCTTATTTTTTATTTTAATATTGTTTTTAATCTAAACACACTAATCTTGTAAAACCTATGTGAACCTGGCACTCAGTCCCCTATACCTTGGCAGCGATTGCCACTGTAAATACCTTTTATTACCACAGTTGGCAATAAAAAAGTTTCATTATAATTAGAGTAAGTGAACTAGTCATGTCAATTTAATCCACACTGCTTTGGGTTCCGGTCGATAACGTTTGATTGCAGCTTCCTACTTATTTTTATTTGATTTCTTGAATTTAACACAAGGGTCCATTAATTGATTGATCTGCGAAAGTATTTTTAGTTTTCTTAGCGCCACCCAATCTGATGTTTTTGATATTGTATTTATATTTAAATATTCTAATTTAAATTTTAAATAATTTAAATTTTCTAATAAGAAATAATAACAAGTAGAAAAGCTACAGAGCGTGATCGACTGTGAAATACACGGCTCTCAAAATTGAGATTAAAATATACGTGGACATTAACAATTAAGAAAAATGTTGTTCGAAACATGTTGAATAACATCCAACAAACACAAATGTTGCTAGGACCATGTTAAGCAACATGTTGGTGCTGTCTAAGTGATATAGATGTTGAAAAAGCTCAGCATAGTCTCTGAAATCTGTTGTTTCACACGGACGGACAAACGGACATTGCTAAATCGACTCGGCTGCTGGCGCTGATCAATATTATATATACACTATGAGGTCAGAGATTTATCCTTCTCCCTGTTACATGCATTCTCGATTGGCACTAAATTATAACACCCTTGTACCCTATAGATACCGGGTATACGAATTTCACCATTATTGCCTAATAACTCTCAAGTTTATAATCCGAATTTACTCAAATTTTCAGAAACATAGCCATTTATTTCTTAAATCTCTCTCTTTTCTCCTTTTGCATGTTACATTCATTCTCGGTTGGCACTAAGTTATAATACCCTTGTACCTTATGAGTACCGGGTATAAAAACTTCCAATTAATTGCATAATAACTCCCTAATTTATTATCCGATTTTACAAATTCAAATTTTTAGAAAACGTTCGCACAAGGCTATTTATTTGTTTAATCTATTTACTTTGAACTGAAAATCGGAACTATAGCTTTGTTAAGGTGTTTCATTATATTCGTGGACGGAAGTAGGCGTGACCAAATTTTTAAACAAACATGATCTCCGTGCAACACACTAGAATATTTGGTAGAATTTGGTAGCTCTAGCTCTTATTGTCTCTGAAAACTGTTGCTTCACAAGGACGAACAGACGGACATGTCTGATAATATATCCTTTATGTGGTCGAAGATGCGTCCTTCTGGCTGTTACATACATTAATGGTTGGCACTAAGTTACATTACCCTCGTACTCTACCGTGTATAAAAACAACTTAGTTGGCGTTGAAATAACTTCCATTTTGAAAAGAGAAAAAACGCTCATGGGCGTTATGGCACTCTTTGCTCCAATTATATTCCTTAATGCTTTATTTAATTTAAATTGTTTATTCTCACTTTTAAACAATTTGCGCGGGGCCTTGTTGCCTTTAATTGTTTCAGTTATAATAATAATTGGTGGCTCGAATTATTTCTATTTCTATTTTCTATTTCTTACATTTTTTACTTATTAATATAAGATTCTAAAACCTCTTAATTTAACAATTTTTTTTATTTTAATTTTTTAAGTTGGTTTTTAATATTTAGAATATCATATGAGTTTATAAATCTTGGGGCCAATGGCATAAGGGTATGTTAGGTTGTATAGGCTGATTCCTTAAATGATGATCCTGACAAATGACAGATTTATTAAATAAGGTACGAGACTTTACAGTTACAAAAATTTGTAAGGACAAATATTTTTGGTATGTTTTTTGTGGGTCCTGTGTTCTTTTACCTTTGAGCAGACCTAGGGCTGCAGCTGTCCGTGCTTGTTTTCGTAGCCTTTGCTAAGCTACAAAGCGGACATAATTTTTTTTGAACTTTTAAAAGCTCTTCATGTTAACAACTTAGTCTGTGACAACTGTACATAATGAAATCCTTGTCAATTTTATAGGAATCGCAAGTAAGCCCTGACAAAAATTGAGGTAATGTTTTCTGCCATTTATTTCAGTTTACGTTTCCGCAGGATTTTAATAAAAAAAAAGACCAAGTATTAGCCAGGGTCATGGAATTCTATAGACGATTTTTTCAGATTTTTTTACTAGACTTGAAATGTAATCATTAAACTCAAATTTATCCTATCTTTTTGAAATTACGATGACCGTTACGATGATATATAAGACATAGTCGACGATTTCGATTAAATAAAAATAAACATTAGTCATGTTGTTTAAAATATTGCTTTATAAAAACAGAGCGCTTATTTTCAAGAAGCAGTATGATCCCGCTGGCAGCCTCGAAATTTCTCGTTTTACGACCCCAAGCGATGTCTTCCTCCGGACTTCCAGTCCGACAGAGCTTTCAACTCCGCTCTTCCCAACTTATGCTTAATTTTTCCGTAGTTATTACTAATATATCAGCAGCCGCCGAAGGCTAATAAAGTGCCAATAATTAAAACTAAAAGTTCCAGTCACTTTCTTATTTCTACGTGGGAACTAGGGAATGCTTATCGGTGGATCTCCAACATCTCTTGGGATTCCTTCTGCAATTTATTTATTTGGCTGCAAGGCCGCCCCCTCCAAAACATGGTCGTTGGAGCCGAATATATCCATATCCACATCCTCTCCAGCGAGCCGCATCGGATTTTGTAAATAAAAAGATATGTATAGTATTCCTCTTTCTGATTAACAAACTAAATAGGGATTGTGATAATATACATAGTAAAAGTTAAACATTAGAGATCCGAAACTTAAAAAAAAAAATCGTTTAGCCAAAAACGGCTTACACATTTTTTTTCTAGCTCACTGTATTCCAGCTGGTATCCAAACACACATAAGTATAACACTTAATTAATCAAGATGCATACATAATTTCCAAATAGTCCACGATGCAGCGAAAATAATATTCTACGCAAGAAAAAGGATTCAAATTTACCAAAAACTTCCGAATATTCAACCAAAACTATACAAATACTAATATACCCTTGGAAATATCTATAAGCATATTTAAATAATATATATATATATATTAATATATTGTGTCCCGCAAAATGAACAACAAAATTTATTTGGACTTCTTTATTCAGATGGTTGTTTTTAACTAATTCTACGGTACAGATTTTTTTTGAATGCAGCCTTCGCTTCTTTTCTTATGTTTTAAGTATTAGTGATCGCGCAGCGATCTCAAATTCATTTCGGGGATTTTTTTTTATTTAGGATCCAAGCTTCTTGGATTTGTTTATAAAATGCGCGAGAGACATAAGTAAACATATCAGCGAATTTATTAGCTTCTTGGATTTGTGTATACAAATAAAGTTGCTGATGGATACGTTACTCCCCCATTACTTAGACAAAAGCATATAATTATTATGTGGATTTGGGGTAATGTGTTGGTAGCTCTTGATTTTGTAACTCCATTTCAAATTCTTCAGCTTTGGGTTTTTTATAATTTATAATAATATTTTTGGGTGTTTTCTTGAACTTATAAATTAATTACAATATTATGCTTAAAATTAATAATGTAAGTGTTACAACCACTATTATTTTGTATATTTGGTTTTATTTATTTTGTTCGAAATATATTTCTTTAGCGTGTATGTAGGATATTGATTCCAATTTTGTGATATTATTTCTAATATAAATTCTTTGTGAGTAGTCTGAATTAGTATTGCTTATAGACATTTCATTGACAGCGATAGAATAATTGTATATTTTTATAATATTATTATCTTCAATTATAATATTGTTTTTTAAACAATTTTGATTTAAAATAGTTCTAGGTAAATTCCATGTTATTATAATATTCGGCTTCTTGTCTCTTATGTAAGTTGTGTATTTCACTGTTCAATTTTGGCTTGGTTACAAATTTCACAATCATTTATTAAGTTTTGATTTACATTTTGAAAATCAGTATAATAGTAAGTTTCTTTGAATAGCTTAACCATCTTTTCGATACCTGAATGTAAAAGTTTTCTGTGATTGCTTAGAATTATTTCTTTGAATTCGGCATAAGTGCTTGCAATTTAATAGTTGTCCTCATTATTTTTGTGGTGGTGACCTCTTTAAAAGCTTGTTGAATAATTTCAAAATCTGAATCATGTTATAATTAATTAATTAAATAATTTTCAATTTTTTCTCCTTCTGTATTTCTGCGAATCATCTCTACTTGCCTTGCAAAATGATTAAATGACTTTTCAGTAATACTTATTAAATTTTCATTATCTTCTTTAGCGCTGTATGCTGTGGCTAATGTTTTAATAGTTCCGTAGTAATTTTCATTTATTTTAATTCTTGACAATGAGTCGGCTTTAAGATTTTGTTTACCTTCCAAATATTTAATTTCAAAGTCATATTCACTTATTCTTATCTTCCATCTCTGTAGTTTCATATTGGGTTCCTTAATGTTGCTTAACCAGACCAAAGGCATAAGCCTTAATATTTGGAATGTTCTGCCGAATAAATATGGTCTTAATGTTTTGGTTGCCCATACTATTGCTAATAATTCTTTTTCGAATGTGCTTTAATTTTCTTCGTGAGAATTCAAAGTCCTACCAATATAACTAATGGGTTTGTTATCTTGAGAGAGTGCTGCTCCTAATGCAAAATTACTAGTATTCGTGGTGGTTAAGATTTGGACAAAGCAAAATGGGATCATTTATAATTAATTGTTTCAGTTTATTAAATGCTGCAATATATTTTTCATCTGTAAAAATTATTTGAAAGCCTTTTTTCAAACATTGGGTTAGAGGTTTTGCAATCTCTGCGAAATTTGGAATGAATTTTCTATAATATCCGCAAAGTCCAAGAAATGATTTTATTTCCTTTTGGGTTTTCGGGATTGGAAATTTATTGATAGCTTTAATTTTTTCTGGATTTGGCTTTACACCATCTGGACCTATTTTATGCCCAAAAAGTCTGTTTCCCTTTTTAGAAATTCACAATTGTCAAGTTGTAATTTTAAATTACACTGTTTTAATTTTTCACAAACCATTCTCAGTGAATTTAAAAGTTCATCGAGGGATGTAGGAAATACAATTATATCGTCCAGATAATCAAGGCAATGTTTATTTATCAAATCATGAAGGACATTATTCATGCACCTCTGAAAAGTTGCCGGTGCATTTTTTAAACCGAATGGCATTCGTGTATACTCTGTTTTATTAATGGAATTTTGATCCATTTCGATTTGGTGAAATCCTTTAGCTAAATCGATGGTAGTAAAATATTGACATCTTCCAAGTTTGCTTAATATTTCGTCCATATTTTGAATAGGAAATTTATCGTATATAGTGATTTCGTTTAAGCCTCTGTAATCTACTAGTAGTCTGAATTTCGTCTTGCTTCTTTGGTACTATCCACAATGGACTACAATAAGGCGATTGGCTGTGCCTAATAATACTTTGTTTTAACATTTGCTGTATTTGAGTTTCTACTTCTTTCTCATATGAAAAATGATAGCCATATGGCATTCTGTACATGGGATTCTCATGATGAGTTTTTATTTCATGCTTAACAACGTTCGTAAAAGTCAAATTGTCACCCTCACGATATTGAATGCACTGGTATTGATTAATTAATTTTAATAATTTTTCTTTTTCCTCCGCATTTAAGTGTTCTAAACGGTAATTATTTCCATCTGCTAATTCATTTTGAATTGCATAATTTATTTCTTCAGAATGGTTATTATTTTTTAAAAGAGCTTCAAAGGTATTTATTGGGGTCGGAACTGATATAGTTAAATTTTTATGTTTAAATAGTCGTTTGCTAATAGTAGTGTAATTATTCAAATAATCAATTTTGGCTTGATTTGCTTGTAGTAATTTATTTCCTAGCAAAATGTCAAAATGTGATGAAAAGTCCTGAATGTAAAACTGTTGTTCTTGAGTAAATAAATTATTTGGTGCAACTCTCACAAATTAATTTAATTCATAGTGACCTGTCATAGTACGTATAATAGTTGGATATTCGTGTATTGGTGCATTTAAAAAATTATATCTCATTTAATTAATAGATGAGCCGGTATCGACTAGGCATCTATACTTGTTGTTAATAGTAATTTCTATGTAGGTATTAGGGCTAAGGCTGCCATTAGAAAATTTTCATTTTCAACATAAAGTGATTCTTTATTTTCAGTATCCTGTTGATAATTTTCATCAACTTGCATTCGTGAGTGCCCGCTATTACTTTCTCTTATTCTTTTCACTGGTTGATTGGGAACTAGCCTTTGCATTTGATTTACCTGATGGTTTTGATTTATTGTATTATTTAGTTGACCCTGATTTAGATTTCTTTGAAATTCTTGATATAGGCCTCTATTTTGATCAAAAACATTGTTTCTGTTATTTGAATATTGTCTGAAATTGTGGAAATGTGGATTAATTCTTTGTTGCTGATAATGAGGTTGTTGTGTTAGATAGAATGGGTTTTGGTTAAATTGAGAGGTGTTATAATTATTAGTATAGGGATATGAGTTACGTATGTTATGTGTATTTTGTGTTTTTGGGGTTTTGTTAAAATTTACATTGGAATGCCTCATATTTTCATTATCTTCTTGTTGAGCTACTTGTTTTAGTTTGATCACTGTTGAAATATCGTGTCTTGCTAATGTCATGTACATTCTGTCAGGTAATTTTCTTTGTATTAA
>VNKC01004679.1:0-11411 GCA_008042775.1 Drosophila pectinifera | reverse complement strand
TTGTTTAAAAAATTTTACATCTTTTATATTTTATATTTAAAAATTTGGTGTTTTCAATTTGCGCTCGCAACTCTCTCAACATTGCACTTAGCTTGAGTTTTGGTTTTTCTTTCTTGTCTTCCCTAATTCAAAGTATTACTTTTGCTTATTGATTTTATTATTCGTTTTTTTTTGTTAGGTTTTCTTTAGTATCTTTAGCCTTTTAGCCATGGTTGCCATGTAGATGTGGCCTGACCCCATAAGCACACTAAATACACCAAAAAAAAAAAAAGGATTGCGCTTTTAAAAAATGTTCTTCGGCCTTTCGTTGCGCTTCCGTCAGTTAAACTACAGACACACACACATTGATTGTTAGTTAGTAGACGCTACTGAAATGATCTCGGGAATAAACTATAGAGTATCGAAGTGGAAAATCGAATAAACAAGGGCAACTAGGCGGCTCTCTTTGTTCGAGTTGATATACATAGTTCGTGTGATTAGATATTTAGTTATATATGCGTAAAACTTAGCTCAAACTTGGTTTGTATTTCAAATATATCTTTGTTGTATAAATGCGAGTGCTGTTGTTGTTCTGTGTGTGTGTGTTGGGTGTGTGTTGCGATTTCCACGGCTGAAGCTCCGATAGTTTTAGATATCTTTTCAGAGTTATTTCGTTCGATCCGATCCAATAATGTTCACTTCAACTGTGCTAACATTTTGCCTGCAACATTGCCAATTTTTCAGGTGGTTGTGGGTCTATGGGGGTGTGTGTATGTGTGTGTGCGAGTGTGTGAGGGAAAAAAAGAAAACAAATTTTTGTGTTTTAGTTTTTTGTGTTTTTTTTCTTCTTTTTTTTGCATAGTTTTTGGAATAAGTCACACATTTATTTAATAATAAATATATATTTTTAGAGTTGTAGTTATTACTTTTGTTTTTGTGGTTTTTGCTTTGGTTTTTGTTATTTTTTTTTTTGGTTTTACTTGGTTGCATTTAATAAGTTATAATAATTATAAAAATGGAATAATAAGTAGGCATAATAATATATAATGTAATATAATATAATAAGTTTTCTTGGTTTTCGTGTTTACTTTGGTTTGCACTTGACGAATACGAATGCGAATACGAATATTGAGTATACACTTTTCTGCTCCTCTCGGCTCCTCTTAGACGACGAAAAAAGGTTTAAATATTATGTATGTATGTAAGTGTTTAATAATGTATAATAAACTACATAATTATGCGGTTACTTTGTGTGTCTGCGAGTGTGAGTTTTGGTGCCATTGATTGTTGTTCTCTTGATCCTGATCTTGCTCGTGAGCTTGTTGCGTTTTGGAGGATATATGGCGGCTTTAACATCGACTTTCGATTCGTTTCGCTTCGTTTCGGTTCGTCTTCGAGTGGAAATCAAGGCGAATCGAATTAAATATAAGAGCTGAATGCAAATTCGAGCACTAGAATTAATGTAAGGTAAGGTAAGGTAAGGTAAACTTTGCAAAAACGAACACAAAATACAATACAATACAATATATTTATGCATATTTATTATAATAAGTACTAAGGTAAGCTGAGAGAGAGAGAGATATTTAAGTTTTGTAAATTGTTTGGGTTCGCTTAAATCAATAGACATTAAATCATTTGGTTAGCTTGTTTAAATACTCTGTTTAATTGAATATAATCGAATTGAATTACATATCCATAAGTTAAAAAAAACATAGTTACTATATATTGCGACTTAGATCATTTTCTTTTCATCATTTATAGACTTTCATCTTCCATCTTCCATCTTGCACCTTTCATCTTCTTTCATCTCTTCATCTTCTATTTCATTCATATTTTTTCGTTTTTTTGTTTTTTCATTCCTTCATTTTTCGTTTTTTGTTTTGTTTTGTTTTTAGTTTTTAGTTTTTCATATTGATTTCATTTTTGTCAATTTATAGACAGTTGTCTTGCTTGCTTGTTTGTTCTTTTTTCTAAATTTGCCATTAGATGCAGTTGTGTGTGTTTTCTGGTTGCCTCATTTAAGCTTTGTTTCTTTGTTTAGGTTTTAGTTAATAAAATTAAATTGCATAGATGTATGCCTGCTGGCATACGGGAAACATAAATCAATTTTCACTAAGATTTCGTTAGAATTACAATCATAATAATTTCGCTTAGCGCACAGATCTGGAGGAGAGTTCGAGTCGCCTGACCATCGAAATATTTCCTATTAGGCTGAGTTTTTGAGAGATTTCAAAGCACCCACCCAGAGATTTCGTCCTGGCAATTCGACATCCCCGCCAGATCTGCAACTGCCGCTAACTCCCCACTCTCGTCGTTAATTAATGTGCAATTTTGACTACAACGCGCTTAGCAAATCAATCTCGTATCGTCCCGTCCCGTCTCGTCCCGTTCCGTTCCGTCGTCCTCGTCGGTAGTAGAACTATATACTGTCTAGACTAGTGTCATCAAATCATACAGATCATGGAGTATTGTTGAGGTCGCTGGACCCGCCGCTGCTGGTCCGGCCGCCACATCCTGGTCGGCGGTGGTGCCTAAGTGGTCTTGGTCTTGTTAGTCTTAAAGCTGACCTGGAGCACTCGGTTGCCCAGGGTGTAGCCGTTGAGGGACTGGATGGCCACCACGGCCTCGTCGTAGTTGGTCATGGTCACAAAGCCGAATCCCTTGCACTTGCTGGTCTGCAGGTCCCGGATCACCTTCACCGACTGAACGGCGCCGAAGGGTCCGAACAGCTGCCACAGGACATTCTCCTCGGTTTCCGGTGCGAGGTTGTACACGAATATGCACCATCCGGATCCGGTCATGGCGTTTCCGGGCAGGATCGAGTTGGCCAGCAGATCCCCGGCCAGCGGTGAGTATCTATTGGGCAATATCAAACGAATATAATTAATTAGTCGCACTTGGAGCACATTTTTTCGTTACATTAACACCAATTTTTGGGTACTCTCTCCCCTTAGTCGGGCAAGGTACACTTGCCTCCTTTTTACACTGATCTAGAGATGCTAGGCTGATTATCTCTGTGGGTTTTATTTATTTATTTATGAGGTACATGCTTAGTACACCGAAAAAACAGATGCCTTCTTGTACTTAGAAATGATATTTAATTAAATTAACCTTGTAACAGATCAAAGGCAAGCCAAAAAGGTTAGTGATTTATACAAACAAACTAAATAATTAGAGAAAATAATATATATTATATTGGAGGTGTTCTTTCTGATAATTATAAAGGTAACTAAAGACCTTAAACATAATAAATAAATCAATAAGACAACTCTCACATGCAAACGAACTTAACAAAAAGCCAAATAGTTTAAGGGCAACCAATAGCAAACCAAATACTAATTAGAAATTGAACTATACATGAATGTGGAATATATGTTTTTAACATTAACAATAGACACTTAAGTACGTTTGTATATTCTTGGGAATTCAGCCAAATCAATTATATGTATGGTAAATGAATAAAACAACAGTTGGCATATATAATATATATTTTGTCAAAGAATATGAGCGTGTCAAATAATCAAAGTTAAAGAAAAATTCACCTTCTTAGGCCCTTGTTAATCGCTAACATGGGACTCTTTCCAATGCTAAAAATGATGACAAAATGTGTGTGTTTTTTCCAAAAAGAAGGGCAAAAAAGAAGAAAGAACCGAAATATGGTTTGGATACAATTAAATACAATTAAAATAGTCAACCGAACAGTACACATACCAAACAGAATCAAAGAAGATGAAGATATTTTTTTAGTAAAATTAGTACTTGTTATACATATTATTTTTTGTATGAAAGCAAGGTAACAAAACGTGAATAAAAGTATTCAAATGCAAGCCCTGATCCTCTGAACTTAAAGGCTATAAATCGGACAAAGGACGAAAGTATTATCCAATAAATGCTGCGAATATTAAATTCTCTTTCTGTGTTAATATCTATTCAGTTACATTGTAATTTTAAGCTAAGCTTTTAGTTATTAATTGAATTTAAACCTGGCTTCCAGGTAATATAGTTCTCGGAGGGACATATAGAATATATGAGATATAACCTGTTAAAAAGCACAACATATTCTACAAAGAGTTGTCCCTATATTAGGTAATCATCCACAATAATCTCAACAGTTAACTTAATATATAATTTATAATTAAACAATTAATTACACATAATAAACGGACAACCCCTAAACTTAATTATTTATATTTTAGATTGCAAAAATGGAAATAATTTTTGGATTTTGGACAAACCTTATGCGACCGGCGGAGGGCAGGGCTCCGGCCAGTCTCCTTGTGGCCGCCGCCGCCTGCGGGGTCAAGTAGGCGGTCAGGGGCGGGGCTATCTGGGCCTTGGCGCTATTGCTGGGATTATTGGCGAACTTGACGGTGATGGGCTCGGCATAGCCCTTGGGAGTCTTGCCATTCAGCTCCTGGATGGCCCGCTCGGCCTCGTTCCGCTGATCGAAGCGTATAAAGCCGACGCCCTTCGATAGACCTGATAATTTCATTTAAATATAATATAAGTAATTAATTAAATATATTTTTTATGGAACTCACCAGAAATATTATCACAGAGTATACGAGATGTTATAATTTTGCCGAACGATGCAAACATCCCCTCCAAGTCTGGTTGTGATAGATTTTTCGGAAGACCCGATACATATAAATTAGCACCCTTAATAGATTCTGAGCTTGGACGGGCGTATGATACTTTAATAACCTTATTCTGCAAACGCAAACCGTTCAGGGTGTTCACAGCCTTCTCAGCATCCTCGGCCCGCACGTAGTTAACAAAGCCATAGCCCAGGCTCTGACCTGTTTTAATTCAATAATTAATAAGTAATTAGTTACTTGATTTAAGGCGTATTTCTGGTAGTGTCTTACCTTGCTGCAGGGCCGGATTGAGAGCCGTCAACGAGGCTGGCAAGACTGCAAGAATTGCATTAAAGAGAGATATATATATAATATAATAAAATATATAATATAATCAAATATATAATATAATAAAATAAATAATATAATAAAATATATAATATTATAAAATATATATACAAAAAAATAAGCATGCCTTGTAAGGGATACTTTTATAAATATATATATTAAATTAGACAAAGTCTTAGTTTCTTAGAAAACAATTAAGAACAGAAACACTACTGGTATATATAATATAATATAGCAGAAAGTAGTTGTACTTAGTAGAATCATTGGTCAATATTTACCCAAATTACCTGAGACTTTATCACGCACCAGTTTGCAACTCTCGAGCTCACCGATGCTGGAGAAGAGCGATCGCATCTCCTCCTGCGTCATGGTTTGCGGCAGATAGTTGACAATCAAATTGGTGCGCGACTCATCATTGCTGCCGTCGACGGAGCCGTTGGCACTGCCGTTCTTCACGATATCCATGGCGTTGGTCATCCTGATCTTGTCCTGTGGCTGGTCGTGGTCCTGCTGTTGTTGGTCTGGCTGCTGGTCTTGCTGCTGGTCCTGGTCCTGGTCCTGCACTTGCTCCTGATCCAGCTCCTGCTCCTGCTCCTGCGCCAGCTCCTGCTCCAGTTCCTGCTCCAGCTCTTGGTCCAGCTCCTGGTCCAGCTGCTGCTGCTGCTCCTGTTCCTGCTCCTGCTCCAGTGCCTGCTCCAGCTCCAGCTCCAGCTGTCGGTCCAGCACCTGGTCTAGCTGATGCTCCAGCTCCTGTACCGATCCTGGCTCTGGTCCTGGTCCTGACTGCTCCGTCGCGTCGGTTGGGTTGGCTTTATCTTGTGTGTGTGTGTCTGTGTTTTAGTAGTTAATCTCACTGCTCGGTTGGTTGTCACAAGTTCCAAGGACCTGCTCCTGTTTGTTTAATATCCTTTAGCCGTATTATTACTGTTAAATGAGGATCTAGTTGCTTTGCACAAGTCCCGTCGCGAATTTCTTTGTTACTTTTTTGGGTTTTAGATCCACTACGATCGCGAAAAAATGTATTTGCTTTTTAAGTTAAGTTTAGAGCGTTGTCTCTGGTCTAAAACGTTTTAAATTGAATTTATGCTTGGATTAGGTTCTTCCTTTGATTTTGTGTTCTTTTTGGTTTTGTATTTGTTTGGTTTTTTTGTTTTATTTTTTTTTTCTTTAGATAAAAGAGTAAATTTTGCTAAATGGGTGTTTCTTTGTTTGGTTTTTTGTTATGCCTTCTCGGAATGTTTAAGTGTTTCTTAGTAAATCTTTATTGTGATTTTTAGTTGTAGTTTTTTGGTTTTTGGTTTTTTCTTTTTCGTTTTCTTTATGTTTTCTTTTTTATAAAATTGCAAAAATGCAAAAAGTTAGCAATAATTTGTTTGGTTTTTTTTTTGGTTTTCTCCTTTTGTTTATACTTTTACTAAATTTGCGCTGATTTTTTGGTTTTATTCTTTTTTACTGGAACTTAGCTTTGGTTTTCAAATATACATTCATATATCGCCTATATATATATAGATATATATATATATATATATAGTTAGTTGTGTTATCCGTTAACCTCTTGTATATATACCGCTTGAATATGATTATTCGTTAATGTTTGCTTTAAATTAATAGTAGTTGGTTTTATTTGGTGGTGTTTGGTTTTTGTTTGCTTCTCCTCCTCGTTTACTCCTCTACTCTTCGCCTCGTCTTCGTCCTTCTTTTATATCCTTGCAGTTTAAAAATCGCCCTCTTCTCCGGTGATCCGTGTCTTTCTCTGATAAATGATGGCTGTTCGATTGCTCGCTCGATTTCACTCAATCTGGAAAGGAAGAGGGATGCAAATTTAGTTTAAAAGTGTTGGAAAATTTTATATACAAATTTATTTATATAATATATATAATTAACAATTAATAATAATATTAATACAAATTTAATTCGGAATTATAGGCCACCCTCATCAATATAAATCGAATTTTCCTCAGAGGTAATATCAAATAATACAAGGCAAGCTCTGATTCTCTTAGGTTATCGATATTGTATCAATAAATTAAATATTTTGTAACCCCTTCAATGATACTCAATTTTTACAGACTTTACTAATAGACAATAAGGAATATATATGTATCCTAATATATTATAAAATAATAATAATAATAATAATAATAATAAATATATTCTAAAATAATTACAACTTGTGAACTCTTTTGCATAAATCAATATATATCGATAAGTAACACATATATTACAAGTCATCGAAACAATTCTAACAAATCGATAACTTGTAATATCTCTAGGGTTGTCACCTTTGAAGCGACAACCCTGATAAGCGCCCAACGAAAAAATGCCTGATAAGCGTGTGTGAAAGGACACGATGCGCTCCCCTGTCGGCAAGGACTCGCAGTGGCTGGCGCTGTCACCACCACCACTGTCACTACAAAGGACACCTTCAGTGGCAGGAGCATCCCCTCCCCCCCTACCCCTTAGTGCCACACAGGGAGACAAGGGTAAGTCAATGCCGAAAATCTGTTTATCAAACAACAAAGCCGAGTCCGGCAGTGTGTTTTTTTTTGCGCAGCCTAAAAAATACACACACAACACACTCTCTCTTTGTCGCCTAATGGCTTGGAATTTAATTAAATCGCTGCGAGAGCTGCGAGATACGAGATCCCATGTGTAATAGCCTGATATATGATATGAATCGAAGGATGCTAACCCCGCATAAGCGACATTTAGTCCTGCGTCCTCGCTCCCTCCCCCGATCCTGTGCCGGGAACAATGGCAGCGCTGGAAATTGGCTAGGAAATCGCAGAAACCAAATCGCATTAAACGAAACAAAAAAGGAATATATAGAAAATACGTGTCAAATGGTAAGTAATGTTTAGCTAACAAAAGAGGGGAAGTTTCTGCAAGGCAAACAATTATGCCAGATTATTCTTGCAAGTTTAAAAGATATCACAGAAGTAATATTACCCCTGGTTTATTTGGAACTCTCTAAGGATCTAGCAATTTAATTGAATCTCAAATATATTTGAGATCTTTCGATAGCAGAAATTAAATATTTGTTTCTTAAAATGTAATTTAAAATCCGTTTTATATAATTTTGTAAGTTACATTTTAAGAAAGCATTTTTTGGAGCATTTACCTCTCCTTTCTGTATTTGAAAATGTTACCAATTGGAATTGCGTTTCGTTTAGGGGTTGCAAAAGGGCAAAAAGGACTTCCTAGGTCCTGGCGCGTGCATCTGTGTGCGTGTTGATGTGTTAAGGGACTGCATTGAAAATAGGGTAAAAACCTGACGCGAAAAACAAACAAACTGCCATAATGTCCTGTCCCCGGTTCGGTCATTGAACCCTCCGTGCGCCCGTGTTTTGTGTTCCTGTTTGGGGTTTTCCTAGTTTTCCGTCCGCGTGTCCTTTCCACTATTCCCACTGCGCTTGCCTTTTTGCGGCCTATGCAAGGATCGTGGCAAGTCAGTTGCGGTCCTGCTACCAACAGCTGTTCCACCGTTCGTTGAACCCAGGATGAAGTAAAAGGCTGGGTCATATAGGCCAATGCACTTGGCGAAAGAAGCCATTACATAATTGTTAAATAATATAAAGAATATATTATATATATTCCATAGAAAGTACAAGACAGGACTATCAAGCAGGCCTAGCTTCTAAGTTCATATATATACTTTTGTTCACTTGGAGAATATTCAAAGGAGTGTTCATTCCTTTCCGAACTCTCGAACGTATCGCTTCAACTTTTTGAATTTTCAAAGAAATATTCTCCGCCGCTAGCAGTAAGTTATATAATATTTATATATATATATATATATATAATATATTATTTATTAATTAATTATTATTAGCAGAGATGCCGACCATCAGGGGTATGACCTCCGACCAGCTGGTGCTCGCCTCCAGTCCTTGGGGACATATTGTCTTCATTATAGAGGAGAACATAGAGGACGAGTTCCCCATAGAGGAGGAGGTAGAGGAGGAGAACCTCAACGAGGAGTAGACGTCCTTCCACACTCCTGCTCTCTCACACACTCACACATTTTCGTTAGAAGTCAGAAGAGATGAAACACCGAAATATTCCTAAATAAAATATAATAGTTCGTACATTCCCTAATTACTTTTAGTTGTATTTACATTCTTCGAGAAGCATTTCTATTATTTCTTTTAATTTCTTGGTTGTAATATATTTTTTAATGTATGAAATGCTCGTTTTTTTCGCTGTGTAGCCAGGTGAGGGCGCAGAGCTGGGCACAAAAGGCGCCGCGAACAAAGGAAGTGCTGTGAAATTGCAAGGGAGCGCATCCCGCAAGGATGCAGGATCTACAGCGGGGACATCCTCTTTAAGCACAGCCGACCCCCTCCCCCCACCGGCCACTCCCTTAACCCCCTGCTGCCCCCGCTGGGAGGCATGTGTGTGTGTGTGTGGGGAAAGACGAAGACGGCAAAGGAGAAGCGAGAAAAAATGTGTAATTGACACTCTTGCGCCGATATCTGTGACCTCATTTGCGAATGTGTGTCGTCGAGGGCCTTGAGGAGGGTCAGGATACGCGTGCATCTCGGGATACGTGCAGGTCCTGGTACATATGGCAGATGGTTAATTTATTGCCTATTTATTGGGTGTTTGCCAACACTGCTAACTGCAAATGCTTTACCTAAAAAAGAGCTTTTTGCCAGATTTTAGGTCCTAACTGTCGTAATAATTTGGGGTTATTATAAAATATTTAAGAATTTGTTGGTTTACTAAATATAATTTTAGTGTTAAACAACACAGCTTATTTTTAAGGCTGTTAAAACATGGCCAACATTGGTTATTAATGAAATACTTAAGATTATAGATTAGAAATCTGAAAATAACTCATGAGCAACTTGCATATACTTATAGATACAACAACCCATTTGTTTTAATTTATTACTTCGTTTATAATATAAGCTTAGTTTAATTAACTATTTAAAATCTGGAATCTTGAGTGCAGTCTATCAAAAGTTTTTTTTCTGCAAATACTTAAATATATCTTTGCATCACCTTGAGTTTTGCAATACTTAAACACTTCAATCCGCGTTTGCCAACACTGAAACTTAAACTTTTATAGGTATTATAAGTATTAAGACTATTTTTATATACTTTTAACAATTTATAAGCTTTTACAACTAAAATATCAAAGGCCCTTAAGTATAGGTAAACCTTCTGCTAACTTATTGCCAGTACTATTTATTTTCCTGAACCAGCTTGTGGTCCTTGTAATTGCCACCAAGGCAAATAAAAAAAAAAAACAAATAATAAATGTCATGGAAATTTACAAAGGCGCTGTCTCTCCCCCGGCATTTATTATTGATTTATTTTCGCCACGCGTTCTTGGTGTCCAAGTAAAAACAAATATATGTACTTATGTTGGCGCCGTGATAAGACCGATTAGATCATGGCATTACAACTTACGTGCGAAGGATACGGCTTCGGCTGCGGATGCGGATGTGGATGCGGATGCGGATACGGAATCGAAGAATCGGTCGTGGAGTGGCACTGTCATACAGCGGGGGAAGAAGGGGTACGGGTTCGGTACTATATAGTATAGATGTGGCTGTGGATGTATATATTGATTGCACAGAAAAAAAACTTTCGCGTCGACTCGCTAGCCGGCTCTCGCTCTCGCTTCTGCTTCTGCTTCTGTGGCTCTCGGTCTGCTGTCCCGCTTGCACGCTGCTTTGTCTAAAGGACCTCCCAACTATATATGTATGCGTATATATATATATATATGCTCGAACTATATAGGATATAGCGGCGTATGGCTTATAGTCAGACACTCGTGGCACACACTCGAAAAAAATGCGAAAGAAATTGGGACTAGTGCGAAGGACTCTGGACTCAGGACTCAGTGAGCTAACAATTGCAGTTTTTCCTACTCCTTCAAGTGTTCTTCTAATATAACATATAGAAAGATATTGCACGATTTACGAGGTCGAAGTGGATGTCAAAGTCGAAGTCCCGGGGAATTGCACAGTTTATTGCTTTGTTGTTTGTTGTTTATTTTTTATGGTTCTTAGTTTCTTAGTTTTTCGTTAGTTGCTAGTTTTGGGTAAAAAACCAACCGAGAACACAACGAAATTCGTAACTGAACATACATATATAGAAGTATATATACAACACAAAAACCGGTGCAGAGGAGTAAAAAATTATAAATGAATGTTCTCGAACGAGAAACACAACCGAATGGAATCAAAACCGAACGAAAGCAACGAACGAACACGTACGACTGAATCGAGTGCGGCCGCAGGCTTCCAGGACCTGGCCATATATCCTTGTTTGTCGTCGCTATATCCTTGCATCCTTGTCGCCGGCGCCCCCAAAAGCCGCGATGCGCACAACAGAGACGGAGCGATCCGGCGTAACGAAAAGAGCCCAAAGGAGCCGCGCCGTATCCACAGCCACCCCATATATCCTTGCTTGCACTATCTCCCTCTCTCGCTAGCTCTCCGGCCTATGTCCGTCTCGCTTTGCCGGTACACACCCTTTTCTTCTCAGCGAGAG